>JBBKCR010062183.1:0-10403 GCA_037577295.1 Ladigesia roloffi | reverse complement strand
AAACGAAACTAACGCTACGTGTACACGGACTAATTAAAGCGCTGCACGCGCGCGCTGACAGACGCCACTGCACGCAGACACAGTCAGCTACCCAATGATAATTTTTATTCAATCAGAGCACAGATATTTACTAAAATTAATCGTATCATACTCGTACTCGTCAAAAGTGCTGTATCCGTACCGGCTAATCCCTATTAAATAATGCATTAGTGCAATAATGAATTAACGTACTCAGCCCTGCTATATAGACCTATATTCGTATCAGCTTGGTCATGGCAGGGAGGGACGAGTGTCCTTGCTGCTTCACTGTTACTCCCAGCCTCGGGCGCCAGCACTGATCTCTCCACCACTTTAGAGAGAGTGAGACTGAATGCGCGCTCAAGGCTCTGCTGTACAGAAGGCTTTCCTGTTGCTCTGTATTGATTGCTAACCCCATTCATGCCGGTCCCAGAAGGGAGGGGCGCATACAGAGTTGCTCTGAAATTACAGCCAGCACACCCCAGTGAATAATTGATTGAGCTAATGTAATTGGATTACATTCTCTGGATCACTGCCATTAATGGCTAGAAATGAGGCTTTGAAAGGATCAGCTGTGATAATTTATAGCGGGCGGCGCACAAGAGAAAACATCAAAAAAAACTTTAGAAACACCAAATAAATAATACAAATATTTAACATGTACAGAAAAGTTTTTATATAACCAATAAACACCATGCAAATGGTGCATTTTTAAAGATGAATCCCCTTTATAATTATATAATTAATAATGTGGTGTTTGGTGTGAGACAGTTCACTGTTGAGATTCGTATTTCTTAACAGAGGCGGATGGAACCAGACATCTCCAAATCAATTCCCCCCTTTATATTCAGTATCGCCCCCCCATTAAAGCTCTACATGAGTGGTTGATGGATGTTGATGATGGTAAAATAGCTGAGAATCTGAACTAAATTATTTTTGGGACTATTGCGTCACTACGCCCTTAATGTCTCCATTCACCATGAATTGGTTTAGTTTTAGAAACAAATGCTTCTTAATACTGTGGCAGAACAACGTCTCAGGGATGGGCTACGCATTAAGCAGCATTAAGCCGAAGATATTTTGGGGTCAGTTGTGTCCAAATATTTTAACCATATTGGTTGTGCTGAAAAAAGGATATCAGACATTTATGAACTACACACTGTTTAACACTTCGAATATATGAAAAGAACACATAATGCAGAAATATTAAAGGCATATTGCAACCGAATATTTTTTGCAGTTGGAATAACTTATGCACTTGCGTCAAATAAGTAAACGTTTTGGGAATGTCACTGCTAACATATTTCCTGTTGTGCAGTATAAGCTCATCACTGGTCACTCTACTTCAGCTGAGGCAGTAAATGACTCATCACCGCAGCGGCCTTGGTGTTACAGCTGCGCCGCGCCGCGCCGGTGTGTTCTCAGGGTCAGCTGAGGTTCTGCTTCTGAAACATGCAGATATTTCATCCACCAGCACCTTATTTTATCCCATCTCTCCATTAATGTCACTCTTAAACAGTAACGTTCGTCCAAACAAGCTGGAAGAGCAGCACTGTTTACTGATACTGATCCTGCTTATTGATTATTGATTTTATTTTTCTATTTCACCCACTTTTTACAGGCCCTTTTTGTCAAAGCTCATATTGAATTTTTTCAAAAAGTCTGGTGTGTTGCACATACACACATGTAATCAATCAGATGATCAGGGTATGAGTATTGATTGCATTACAAAAAAAAAATGTATTTTTGTCAAGTGACCTCCATAATGTATGGGAGAGTGTATGGGTAAATCATATTGTGAGTCTATAGTAGTGCCATATATTTTTGGCTGAGAGTGGCTTGCTCAACATGTTCTCAACCATCTTCAGCCTTGAACAGCTTGGTAACAGACAGAGTTAACTCACCCCTCTGTGGCTGCACAGTAAACGCAGCACTCTGAATGAAGTGAGTCAGAAGAGGTGTCTGTTCCAAACCACAAAGTGAGCCACCAAATTTGTCTGGCCTGCAGAGGCACCATGTGATGCTCAGCACCAACCTTGGAGCTGTGAAAAAGAGTCATACCTTGTTTTGTTGGAGAAGCGAAGGAGCCAAAGCCCTGAGCTGCTACAGAACCTCCTCCAGAGCTGAACGTCCCTGAGGGCTTCTGCTCCCCAAACGCTGTCGCCCCAAAACCAAAGGCCTTCGCTCCAGTGCTCCCAAACAGGCTTGGGGCCCCTGCAGGAAAAAAGCATCATTTTAAAATCTCAAAAAAGAAATAAAATTATTTAATAAAAAAAAAAGAAAGAATACAAATAAAATAAAATCCACACACACACAAACACACACACACATATATATGCATATGTTGTAAACACAAAGTATTTTTGTGTTTGCATTATGTAACTCTGGACAGCCTCACCTGTTTGATTGGTTGAGCCAAATCCGCTTGTTGCTGTGGTTCCGAATGGGTTTTTATTGGCAGCATCTTCACTGGGTTTGCCCCCCAAACCACTGAAAAAGCCCCCGCCGGAGGAGGCGGTGTTTCCAGCCCCAGCGCCAAACAGCCCAGCCCCAGAAGAGGACTGACAGGAGAGCAAATACAAAAGAAAAACAAAAAATCTATAAAATTAAGGTGCTTACAGACATAAAATGCTGTCCATATCAACTCTACAGTTGAAAAAAACTGGATAAATGAATTTTCAAATGTCAAGAATCAAAAGGACCTTTAGTTTTAGCAAAACAGCTTCACTGACTAACACAATCATCAAACACGCACAGAAAACAGAAAGTGCGTCTTGGGATGGTGAAATACTGCTGTTCTCAGAGGCAGGATGTTTGAAAGTAGCCAATCTGAGCATGTTATTTATCTCTCCTTGCTGCTGATTGGCTGCTGCACTTTTACGCAGCTGTAGTCCAGACGGTCCCCTGTGGAGCGCCTCGAGTGTTCTCATGTTTTTCATTTTGTTCTCCTTAAAGCTCTGTATTTCTATTACTATAAACTGAATTCATTTATTACTGTATTCACCTGCTTATACCAAAGAAAACAACAGTGAATACCAAATAAAATGTCTGTGCATGCATTACAATATAGTCTATACAGGGATAACTGCAGGAGTTTTACATTTTCTTCAAGAGTAATTTGTTTATTTTTCATTATCATGAAAGAAACATTCAAAATAAAATTATTTAAAAAAAAATGCGTTAATGCTATAACACGTTAACATGCACATACACACACACATTTATACACACACACACACACATTTATATGCACACACATTTATATGCACACACCTACACACCAGTTTCACCCATTTTGCCTCTTCAGCAGTGAATAACAGTTAAGGTCTAGGAGAGATAATGATTAATGAGGAGTATTTAACACTTTACCTGGCCGAAGACACCGGCACTGCTGGACTGCTGACCAAACACTGAGGGAGTGGGGGTACTGCCAAAAGCTGTTTGGGGGGGAGAAAAAAAAACCCTTAGTGACAGCATTAAAAAAGAGCTTGAATTGAATTGTGAATTAAAATTTGCAGGACAAGTATTTATTAACAATCAGAAATTCATGTCTTTTGCATATGACATTATGTCCATACACAAGTCCTGAGCATTGGTGGTCTTTAGCCAGGATGATGTAAACTGACTACTGCGACAAATTCTAACAAATACTAACATATTAGATAAAAAATTAAGAAAAGTAAAAAAAATTGAATGTGCTGTAACGTCTATACTGTGTCCCCGACAAGCCCATGTTTTGAGACATCGAGTAGTGTGAAAAAATCCTGAGGCTCCATTTCTTCATACTTTGCTGGAACATAAAAGTAGGCTAGATAAAGGAGTCCCAACCACTCAGCATTCAGCATATCAAGTATACTGATCACCGCCTGATCATCTGGAATCCTCTGCCCTGTTTCTTCACTGGGTCACGACTTCAAATAGATTCTCTTTGTTTTGTTTGAATGATTCATACGTAGGTCACTGTGTGTCTTAACCAACAAGAACAATGATCTAAATCTGGCCAGGTTCAGGGACTGGACTGGTCCTTCTGGAAGCCTGGAGAACTGGACCTCAACACTAAATTAAAAATACGAGAAATTCTGGATTATAAAATTATTATGTCTCCTATTGTAGGATAGTGCAGCATAGAAGATGGTTTATAGTATTTTAAACAAACCATTTATTTAAAGAATATATAATATTAAAGCTTTCAAATCTTTTCAGTGAATAAGAAAAAGTGGCGTCGTCATGTTCATCAAAACAGCTTCAGATCTGCATAATGTTTCAATTAGAGAATTCCAGTGAGGACAGAATTCGACCTCTGAGCATAAACCAGACAGGTGGGAATGACACGACTATTCTGGAGTCTCTGCGATGACCCACCCAGCCGCCTGATGCTGCCTGGAGAATTCTGGGAATTTGTGGTAATGGACGAGCTGGTCAGAATGCGGCCCACGCCCTCAGATTAAACGCCTGCTGGTGCCCCAGAGATAAAACCAACCCTCACCCTCCCCCTCCCCCAGCTGGCACCCTGCGGGAGGACGCCTACACCTGCTGACTTGATAAAACACCATTTCTTTAGTATGCAAATATTCTCTCACAATTATAACCTTTAATTAACATAAAGGTCTACAGGGCTGTGATGTTACTGTTTTATTACTGATATATTCAGTCACTTGTCATTTCATGATCAACAGGATTAAATATTGCTTTTAAACATTTAGCCTTAAAAAACTGGGAGAGCCTGAAAAACAAACTGCATAAATGCAACTCTAAATATAACTTTCAATGTGGAGATAAATCAAATTGAAAAATGATGGCACAGTCCCATTTTTCTTGACTAAATACTGACAGTATCTTAAACTAATGTAATCGGTGAAATTGATGTAAAAAATACACATTAAAAACTATTTTACATAAGTGCATATATATAAGTATAAATATGTATAGAGAAAGAAAGAGAGAACGACAACGGAGTGTTTCAGAAAAAAATCTTATTACTCATCTTTCATATGCATGTGGAGGGGTCACACCTAAACCTAATTTTGACACAATTTTTTCACATTTAAAACGATCTGGACCACCAATTAAACTGTCTGAAATTATTAGAAGCTACATTAATCTGCTGAAGGGTTAAGAAGATATAAGCAATCGTTTCTGAGGTTTGGCTGTGATGGTGAGAACTTACAAATATACTAGTCTCTTACCGGCAGGCTGTCCGAATCCGAATCCAGAAGATGTGGTGGTGGTAGTGCTACTGCCGAATAACGCCCCCTGTCCGAATCCGCTGCTTTGCTGCCCGAATGCTGGAGCGCCGCTCTGTCCGAAGATACCCGTCCCGGCGCTGCCTCCCGAGCTGGTGGTGCTGGCTCCGAAAGAGAAGGTGCTGGCACTGCTGGTGCTGGAAGCCCCGAACAGTCCCGCTCCTCCTGCACTAGAGGTCGGCGCGCTAGCTGCAGCGTTTGTCGTCTGTCCAAACCCTGAACTCGTCCCAAAAGATGATTGGCCAAAAGTGAAGCCGCTGGCTGAGCTGGTGGCTGCCGCGAGCTGTCCAAATCCAGCAGTGGCGACTTGTCCAAAAACGGATTTCCCAAAAGCGGAGGTAGTAGCTGCGGCTCCGAAGGTGGCAGTACCAAACGCTGGGGCAGAAGTGGTGGCGGCTGGCTGCCCAAAAACTGGAGCAGGGGCTTGAGCGGCGGTGCTGGATGCTAACGGAGTGACGGAGGTAGAAGGTGGTGCTACTACAGAAGACGTGCAGATGACTGGTGTAAAGCTAGTGACGGACAGAGTTGTACCAGTGGTGGTAGTAACTGGCTGGGCAAAGATTGAACCTGGTGTGGTTGAAGATGGAGCTGGCGCGGCTGTTGCTGCTGGGGGTGGTGGTGCTGGAGAAGACTGCTCAAGGCTAGCAGTCACTGCAGGTGTAGGTGCAGGTTTAGCCTCTATTACAGAAGTTTCCACCGCTGCTATTGATTCAGCAGGTGGTGTCGCAGAAGACTGAGGTGTCGGTGTTACACTGAGAGCAGATGCAGCTTGAGTTGACAAGTTTTGTCCAGTTGGTGCTGGAAGTTCAGGTTGAGAAGGTGCAGGCACATGTTCCTTGCTGACAGTGGCTAGAGACAACAGAGATTGAGCTGCAGGTTCAGGACTTGGTTCTGATGGAGGTTCTTCTGGTGCTGTCACTGAGGCTGTGGATGGTTCCTGCATAGGTAAAGCCCCAGAACCTGGTGGGGCCTGAGGCTGCTCGGTTGAAGCTTTGGCTTCAGAAGGAAGGGGAGCTGCAAGGAGGCTGCTGAAGGATGTGGCAGAAGAGGAAGATGCACCTGAGAAAGCCGGCTTGGTGGTCGAAGGTGCTGAGAATTCAGGTGGTTTAAAAACGCTACTCGCCGCAGGAACCTCAGAGATTTTAGCAGCTTCCACCGAAGCAGCGTCTGTTTCTGATTCATTTCCAGAAGCTGCCGGCTTTGGCTGGGAGCTGAACGTGAATGCGGCTCCATTAGCAGACAAGCCAAAAGTGAAACCTGCAGCAGTTTTTGAAGATTCCTTAGCCTCTTCACCTGCACCGACTCGCAGGTCAGAAAAGGGGCCAAGGGTTTCCCAAGGACTGCTCTGAGCTTTAGGGGGCTGGAAGGAAGGTGCAATGGAGGTCGATTTGACAGGTTCCACCATGCTAGGTGGCTGAACTGAGCCAGAAGATGCTGGTTTGAGGGAAAAAGGCGTCTCTGAGGAACCAAATGTCATCTTCACTGCGCTGCCGCTGAATGAGAACTTGCTCGTCTGTTCTGCATCTTTGTCTGTGGAAAGATGGGGACAGAGAAAATGGTACCATATCATATCCAGAGAAAAAGGCTGATGATATTTCAGCTCTTCAATGTAACTCGCATTTACACAACAATTACAGTGATACTACAAAGAAGAACATGTCCAACCTTTTACAGAGTAATGTTACAACTTACAATTACAAGTTCTAGCATTAATTCATCTGATAGAGCAGTATGCCCATCCCAAAATTACCTTCTTTCATTAGACATAAAATACTGTTTTGTCAACCCATAGTTAAAACTGGGACAATAATAACACTTGTCTGACCACAATTAATTAAGTTGATTAATTATTTTCAACAGCTTTTTGCTCTGTAGGCCTGCATGTTTGCACTATTACATGGCAGCAGAGAGTAATGTTTGTTTATTTGATGTTTTTTTTTAAACACCTTTAAGGGACATAAGGGCAATATTTGTTTATTTGAGGTTTGTAAACAACATAGATGGCAGCAGAGAGTAATGACTGTTCATTTGAGTTTTATTATGGGAGGCAGTAAAATTTGTTTATTTGACCTTTGTTAAGTAGTGGTGAGTTAAGGGGGTGCACAATTTATAATTTTTGCTCGAAAATTAATCAACTTATTGAACCTACTGAAAACTGTAGTGGGTGCAGGAGGGCTGGTGCTGGGCTGACCGGTAGAAGATGCAGCTGCAGTGCTAGGGGTGAAACCCGCTACTGAAGGAGCAGCACCGTTGTTACTAGTGGCTGGCTGGCTGAAGATTACCGAGCCTGGTGTTGCTGAGGAAGGAATGGAGTGAATATCATTAATACTTTTTTACAGTAACTCAGACTACTGTAATGATGATAAGCAGCTTATTAAAAAAAAAAATGGAGGACAGTATATATAATCTCAGAACCCTTGTGTGTCCGTGTGGTGACAACCAATCCTGAAATCTAGCCTAGCCACTGAGCTAGAGGTTAAGAAATATAGCTTGAATTAGTGAAACCTGTACTCCAAAAAAAGAAAATAGAAAAAACAAGAATGTAGAGAAAACAAAAAAGCAAAAACAGATCAAATATTTAAACAAGGCATCCTCCCTGCTAACATTTAGGGCCAAGCATCCACCCTGATAACACTTTACAGGAACATTTGGTACATGTGGGCTAGTTATAATTTGTGCCAGTTGTTGGCAAGAAAAGTGCAGAGTTTCAAAACTCAAAATTCTTCCATCCATTCATCCATCCATCCAACTTCTACCCCTTTGTCGCGCACTTGGCGTCGGGGGTGGGGGGTAGGGGGGTTGGGGGCTGGAGCCTATCCCGGGGTACACCCTGGATAGTCGCCAGCACGTCGCAGGGGCACACACTCACCCTCATTCACACTCACAGTCACAACTACGGGCAATTTAGTGTGCTCAATCAACCTATCCCCAATCATGTTTTTGGTGGTGGGAGGAAACCGGAGCTCCCAGAGAAAACCTACGTGGTCCTGGGGAGAACGCTAAAAATCCATAAATCAATAATTAAAATGTTGAATCACTAAACTATCTACGCTCCTTAGATGTTTAAGTCATTTGCAGCCTGACATTTGTTCCCATTTCTAAGGCTTAATCTACTCAATAGGCTTAAGATAAGACATTAGTATTTTAGCAAAATATAAAAATTGACCACAAGCCAAATTTCAGCAAAGACAGAAAAAGCCTACAAATCTGTGATGACAGGTGGACATTTACCCTGAGAGCTGCCAGCTCCTTGAGACTGAAAGGATGTGGAGTTCTGAGAGAAGGAAAACACTCCAGACGACCTGAGAGGGCCAGACAGAAAAACTCAATTCATTTACTCAGAACATAAACTTGAATTAAGAAATGAATAGCAGGCAGACCCATTTAACAATGCAGTTCAAGCTAATCGTAAATAACATGTCATAATGAGCAACTTTCGGCCTCTAATAACAGCCGGTTGATATTTTACATTATTTTTGTGGAAAAGGTTTCAGTCACATCCAGATTAGTGATTATAAGAAGGAGATTTTCTCGTTAATTCTGAATTAGACAAAATGTTACTGTCTTTCTTAACACAGAATGATGCTTCTAGCCATCATAACAAGCTCAAAATACGCAAACTACAAATTTAGATGGCACCTTTTCCTGAATTAATCTAATAATGAAACACTGAGTGATACTGATATTGGATTGTTCCTGTAAAGATCTAAACATTTAACGAACGGTATATTGTTGTCATACAGTAAATTAACTATTTTAGGTCTAAGAATCAAACAAAAAAAACAAAAACAAAGATGGTGTGTCTGAAATCACGCATTTGCACACTTTGTGTGTGATTTTAGTGCATTGTGTGCTCACACTGACAACCAAGCTTAATCTCAGTGCAGTGAATGTTCCCGGATGGTGCACAGATAACGGCCAAATAACGCAGAGTGCAGTGATACACACTGCGCACTAAACAGACGCCGTTTTGACCAGTGGAACGGGAGGGACATTCTACATGTTTTCAGAGTTGAATAATGCTGAGCAACAGTGAAATGCAAACCCAAGAGGAGGAATCTGGTTTGTATAATTGTAAGTAACATTAATCCAGTTATTTTACTGCGGTATAACTGGCAGATATTTCTGTGGACTGGAGAATCGCGAGCAAATTTTCGTCCATCACTTCCGCTAAACAGCAAGGAGAACTACAGAAGGAAGCACTCAGTGCACACCATGCTACATTCCAGTGCACTCACAAAAGTGCTTCATTTCAGATGCACTCAAAGGCTTTGAAGGCGGGAGAACTTTGGGATAGTCTCCACCCACAAGTGGATGGAGGAGGGGCTAGAGAAATCAGATTTTACTACTACACCCATTTTTCAGTGTTAAAATTAGCTGTTTTCAACTAAGCATATAAAAGTAGACTTTAAATTTGGCCCTGAATCCCAGTAACTGTCATCTCCAAGTGATACAGAATGCAGACTGAAAGTAAATATGTAATTAAATAATGAAATGTGCATAATTTGGTGTAAATCATTTGTGATGCAGAGGTTTCAGGAGACTCACGTAGTGGAGAAGGTGAAGTTTTTGCTGTTCTGCTGTTTGGAAGCAGCGGAGGGAGCAGCAGCGTCGGCTTTGGGTGCTAAACAACAAAATACACAAAAATATACACAAGAAATGATTGAGTATTTAGTTATTTCCCAAAACAATGACTTACGTAATGAAATTCTCTGACAGTCTGTTGGCATTCAGTTGAAACCATGAAAAAGAATTCTGAGACCACGCCCACTTCAGAGCTGCTACTAAAGTGATTCATACTGTAACAAACAGGTTACAATGTGAAAAGCAGTTTAAGACTCACCAAACACAAACGCCTGTGGGCCTGAAGGGCCCTCGGTGACTGGAGGAGCCTTCACTGCAGCCTGAGAGGAATTCTGGGAGGACAATTAAAAAAGAAACAAATTCTATAGACAGACAGAATTAATGTTATTTTTAGATCGCGGCATCGAGAGACCAACTGATACAGAAACAGATAAATACATATAGGGCCAGGCATATTTATTACATTGATGACAGACACACATATATATTCATACACAACACGTGTGTGTGTGTGTGTGTATATATTTTATACATTTTTAACATAGGATTTGGTATATA
>JBBKCR010062173.1:0-10403 GCA_037577295.1 Ladigesia roloffi | reverse complement strand
ATCTAATTAATGCGTTAAATTCCCAGCCCTAATAAATATGTATTTGTTCATACAGATTCAGCTTCAGAGATAAATAAAAAAAAAAGGGTGTCTGCCAATTGCCACTTTGCGTTTAACTACTGCTGTCTCTAAACATTTACACAGTGTAAATGATTTATACTTTCTCTTCCACTGATGGCTTGACACACAATATGTTAGGCAAAGAACTAACAGACAGTGACGACACCAGCCCACATAAGGGAGAATAATACAGACACCAAGTAATATAAGGAAAGGAGGGAGAGTGAGCCAACCTTCATCTCTATCTCTGTTCCATGGATCTGCTGGGCGACAGTCTTGATGATGCCGATGACGATATCCTGGAGGCCCTCTCTCTCGGAGTAGTAATGGAGGATGAGGTTGTTTCCTTTCTCCGCATCTGTACAGCGAAATGAGGGTGCGCGCATGCCGGGGTAGATGGTGCCCAGGTGATCATGCAGGGCATCCAGATTCTAAAATAGTAGACGATTATTGTTGATTGAGTCATACTCGCATTCCTAGGTTTTGAAATCTAATGCAGTAAATCATGTCTTTATGCAACTTGTGGCCAAACTAACATATAAGACCAAAATCAGGAAATATGCTGCCTCCAAAAATGTTTAAGAATCAATTTATACAATTTGCCTCTCCATTAAAATTCAACTGATCGACCAAGACAAAACTGGCAACGACAAAACTGGCTAATGTCACCAAAACATACACTAGTTTAGCACTGTGTAAGCTGCATACCTCAATCACAAACCATGTTGAGTTGTTAAGTAATCTCAAAGAGATCCATTCACAACTGGTAATTTCATCATGGTTAACAAAACATCAGCTACAATGTGGCAAAAGTAAAACTTGATTTTGTTCATTTTCGTCACACCAGTAGTCAATGTTTAAAGGAGTAAGATGGTGGCTGTTTAAAGTTAAGTGCCCCACAGTGTGAAATTCTTTCTGCCATTTAACCCAGTCACCAAATGATGCAGGGCTGCCTCCCATGAGGGAGCTGTGCGAGGGGACAGTATCTTGCTCCTGGAAAGCTCAGTGATGTCACTAGAACTTGGGATTTAAACCCATAACCTTCTGATTACAGGGGCAACTTCCTAACCACTAGGTCACCAACTGCCCCACGTAAGACTTTAGACCAATGAGTCTCGTCTCTCAAGTACATGACGCTGTACATTAATAGTTTCACATTCATAGATATGGTTGTCTTTGTAGCAGGTGTGAGTTAGTCACACCCTGCCGGGAATAGCGCTTTGATCCTATTGTGATTCTATGTCTCATGTTAAAAGCAGATTATGTAACTTTAATGCAACATTTTGGTAAGTATGCATTTGCACCATATCAATACGTGCTTGTGTGAGCGTAAAAAGAGAGAGCAGGTGTATAGAAAGAAATGAAAAGGGCCCGTATTATGGAAATTTTAATGTCGGATGTTTAATATACACCATCTAAAACATACTGTTCTTCCACCAGTCCACAGCCTACTTTGAAGTCATTAGTTTTGTGATACTACAACAACCAAGAACTTACATCAATCAGCCACAACATTAGAACCACTGTCTGGTAAAGTGAATAATAGGATCTCGTTATAGCATCACCTTTTAAAGTGTAGGATAGACTGGGCAGCAAGTTAACAGTCAGTCCTTCAAGTTGAGGCATTGGAAACAGGAAACATGGACAGACGTAAGATGACTGGGTCCAAATATTTTCAAAATGACAGTTCTCTGAGTTTCCCGCAGAGAATTCCCATGGCGAATGGAGTTTAACCAACCTGAGTGATTAGCTGCCAGATGTTAGGAATGAAATTTCATGGCATGCGTGTTGTGCCCTCATGAATAAATCATGAATTCATCATCTGCATTAGTATAATCAAATCATAAATATTACGATCTCTAATTTCTAGCTAAAGAGGGTAATATTAATGAGTTCTGAAGGTTCTGAAGGTTGTTTACCAAACATCAACTCTTTTGATATTGATTCTGGCCTCAGGCAATATCAGAAAGAAATAAACAACATTGCAAAACTAAATGAAAATGTATCACTGCCTTTTCTAAACCATGAGTGAAGCAATCAAGCATCAGTATATTGACAGTCTAAGGTTAAAATGAAAGTGAATGAACGGGTAAGTAAGAGGCAGAGCATGCATGTGTTCAGTTGGGTGCATCTGCGTGAATGTGATGTTCTGAAATGTGTCTGTGTTCACAGTATCTAGTGTCATGGGTTAGTCATAGCTTCCTTTAAGTGATTGTTCTGAGTGGTTCCTTTTGAAACATAGAAGGTGGTCCATGTTTCGGGTTTACAAGCATCTAGTATTAAGTCTCTTGGTTTGTTTGTGTTTTGGCCCTCGTGCCTTCTTTATGTTCTTGTAAGTCCAAGTCAAGTGAAATGGAAATCCGCGCCAGCGCCTCTTTCCCCAGGGATAACGTGCGGTGAATAAAGTTTGGTATGTGTACAGAACAGAGTGGAGAATTTTTTGTTCTGATTACGTGTGGAACAGGGTAGGAAAGGTGGCACGAGTTTGAGTGTTATAGATGGCACTCATGTGTGCAGAAAAGGAATGTTTGGAAGGTGGTCTGTGCTAGAATTTTGATGAGTATGTTATTGAGAATGTATTCACCTGAATAGAAAACTAATGGTGTTTAGCTTTGTAAATATTGACGTTCTAATAATTCTCAGGAGAGCTGAGCTCTTACTATGACATTAGTAAAATGCAAATATAAAGATCATGTGTAAAAAAATGGGTATTGAGCACATACCTTTTTACACAGTTTAAAAACAGAACCAGTTTTTACAGCATTTGTGTTCTGAAGGCAAGCTGTGCTATGCTATGCCCAGATATAAAAGTTCAACATCAATATTTGTACAGATCTTTTTGCAAATATGTAAAGTTTGGTCCATCATTCTTGCAAAGTTTGTGTGGAAGTTCGGACGGAAAAATTTTAAAGTAAATTTTATCCAGTCAATTCTGGGATATACACACTGAGATCCAGGGACGAAGTTTTCTGCAGCTTTTCCAATTAAGGATTTTGTTGCTGGCTTTCTGCATCATTGATAAGAGGTCTATGTTTAGCTTTTAGTAAGTTACTGTAATTTAAGCCATATAGATGAGTTCTTTTGACCTCCGTTGGAGGCAGATGCAAAAGAGAAGGCTGTGGAGCTGGTGACCTTTTATAACCTTTAGTGCAGACCTATCTTTGATCTTGTTTTTGCATTGATTTGCATTGTGCTGCTGTTGCCACCTGTTGGATGGCATGCGTACCTACATAATTTTATAACGTCACTTACAATTTAAACGAGAGAAACATTTGTCAAGATATAATTTACTATAAGTAAACAGGATGCTGATTTCTAAAGCAGATGTTTTAACCGAGGACTTCACAATGAAAGAAATCTGAAGTACAGACTAGATATTTCACAAAAAAATAATACAGCCTACTCTCATTTGCAGCAATTTGAAAATGAAGACAATATGGGGTAAAATTTAAATGACGTCTAAAAAAGGTAATGTGTTCCTGCTACACTCTGCAGGTTTGCACTGAGCATCTGTGCACAGGGTGACAAACAACAGCTCCATTAATGATAAAAGGCAGAACGTTCATTGGCCTGATTGAGTGAACACAGCTTAACACAAGGCAGCCAGTGCACAGGTGCATAAACGGTGATCACTTACTTGCAAGAATTCTCGAACGTTGGAGCCCAGCACACGCAGGATGGTGTCATAGCCAGACTCCTGACAAAACTCGAAGAACATCTTCCCAAACATTTGTAGAATATCACCAGCATCCATTTCTGTTCGATATCAACAGACAACCAATCACATCTTGTTTGTTAGAGGTTAGTAACATACCAACTGGACACTCTATTAGAATTTCTTTTGACTGGACCAGTTTGTGGCCCATATGTTGATTCACAGTTGGCATCTAGCATAGTGGTCACCAATCCTTCTCCAGGAGATCTAGTTTCCTGCTCCATGGCTGTCCCTTTACTCAACACTCCTATCGATCAGGGATCTCAGAATAAGTTAATTAGCCTGAGCAGGTGCTTCAGATTGTGGCTGGAACTTCTCAGGAAAGTAGATCTCCAGGACCAGGTTTTCTGGGCACTGCCCTAGCTCTTCGGCAATAGAGCTGTAATTGGTCGGAAATTTGGGGAAATTTTAATTAAGTAATACAGCCTAAAATTGATACCACAGTGTGTAAAAAGCCACAGAAAAAACACCTGTGTCACAACTGTGTTCGCCCATACTGTCACAGCACACAAGCCTCTATTACCCATATAAGAGATTGAGGTCAAAAGCGAGTGTGTAGTCTGAAACTAACTGATAATGAAACTAGATAGATGAAGCAGCTCATAATGAGAGTAGCTGATAACCTGTGCATAGATGGACAAAAGTATTGAGATGTCTGACCAGGACATCATCAGGGGCTTTAATGGCACAGCTTTTAGATACATAGACTTTAATATGGAGCTGGTAACCCTTTGCATCTAGTTAGGCTTTCATTATTCTTCAAAGGCTTTCCACAACATGTTCAAGTTTCTCTAGGAATTTGTGCCCATTCATTCTGTAGAGCATTCATGAGGTCTGACACTGATGTTGGATGAGAAGGTCTGGCTCGCAATCTCTGTTCAAGTTTATACCAAAGGTGTTGGTTGGGTCGAGGTTTTCCAGACCAAATTCATCCAACCATGTCTTGGGCTGGACATTACAAGCATTACAATTTCACTGTCTTTCACTGATAGTAAGGGGCCACCTGAATTCAATCATTAAGAGGCGTGTACTAATACTTTTGTCCATATAGGGTTTCTCACTCCTCCATAGTGGATCTATAAGTTATATGTTTCTAATATATTGGCCAGTGAATGTTTTAAACTGTAATTGTTTTAAAATTTAATCAGCTTTTTAAACTGTGTATTATCAGTATTTTCTTTATTGCAGTACATTGCAAAAAATAAAAAACATAGTTGCAAATTATATCACATTAATGCATGGATAATTAAAGAAACTACTAAACTGCTCCTATTTCTTAACAAAGCACGATACATAACTTAAAACTTAAGAGTCATTTCTACATAGATGTAATTGAAGGAACAGGCACTGTTGTTGCAGTGTTGATTTGATCATGACAAAGTTAAACCATTAAAATACTAAAGATACTTACTCAGCACTTTGCTTGCAGCAGCGACAAGTTCATACGTTTTGGCATCTTCATAGATGATTCTAACCAAGAACTGTCCTTCCACGTCCACCTGAGCCTCACGCCTGAAAGGAGATTTGAAATCGAGGGACTTAATGACATACCTTGAGAACTATTTTTAAGGGGTAAAATGGCACATATGTTTCATTTGTGTGTGGATGTTTTTATATTATCATTAATAAAGCAAGGAAACACTCAGAAAATTGCTGTGTGCTACTGTAGTATGTAACAACAAAAACAACTATTGGGGATTTAAACATGGCATCACATTCAAATGCAATGAAAACAAAAATGCCATGAAAAAAAAGATTAGGTCCTAGAAACAAACAGAAAGCACAGGGAGCTAGAAGGTCCAGAGAGGGAGGGGGTCCGGAGAGCAGATGAATGGCGGCACATCAATCAGAAGAGTAGTAAACGGCGAGCTTTACACCGTTTTCATATGTGTTGGAATTCGATTTTACTAATACACTCTCAGTTTTAAAGGTTAAGATGCACCAATGCACGACATTCAATTCCATACAAACAGCTTGTATAATATACAGAGAAATATGCTAACCAGAGGAACAGAGAATCCACACATGGACCATACTCACTGCTAAATGTCAGAGAGAGGGCCACAAAGCCCATTGGGCTGTGGAGATGTGGAACTGTGATCTCTGGAGTTCCATCAAATACCTTAGGGGTATGTTGGGGTGGTGTTTGTGATCCAGAACTTATCATCCATCTTGAGCATTAAACCTCAAACCACCTAATGCTCTTGTGCCTGAATACAATCAGATATTCCCAACATCTAGTGTAAAGCCTTTCCAAAAGAGTAGAAACGGTAACTGAATCTAATAGGGCTCCACATCCCTAACAATATACTCATTTCATAGGAACAGCTGGAAGAGAATAGTGTGACAGGTGTTCTATAACTAGCAACTAGGTATCTGCATACAATTAGTTAAATGACGTAGTCTATATTAGTGAAAGTATTCTGACACTTGACCATTACACCAACAGGGAGTTTTTTATTGTCATCTAATCACATCCACACAGTCACAGAGTCAGTGCATTCCTCTAGATAGTTAGGCTGATTTTAGGTAGCTGTCTCTCTAAAAACATTGCAGTCTGTGCTCTCAAAACTGTCCTGGGGAGCTGCCATGGTTCCTTTCTGGATGGTTCTTTGTTCTGGCCTTGATCATTTCAGGTCTGTGAGCAACCTGAAATGAGCCCACATCCAAAAGTATTGCCCAAGGTGGCAGCCTCCCAATCTGCATGTAGAGCCATTAGCCCCTTGTAGCTGGTTCGGCTACTGTTAGCTTTTAGCCTGCAGTGGACTCATCCAGCCATGTCTTCATGAACCTTGCAGTGGACTCCCAATTGCATGCCTGAGTTGTGCATGCAGCATTCTGAGATCACGCAATGCTTCTGTTACCGATATAGGTACGGACATTGTGGGGTATGATTGCAAAAGCATAAGAGTGTTTGCGATTGTAGCTAACAAAAAGAAGACAGACATCCCTGGGGTTCCATTCTAGAAATTACAACGAAAATAGCACCATGTTGAAATACATTTAAAATGAAGTTAAAAATTAAGTTGACCCTCCCTTTGAAGTTAGAACAGCTTCCGCTCTCCTTTGAAGGCTTTCTGCAAGACTTGGGTGTTCCCGTGGGAATTTGAGTCCATTTGTTCTGTTGGATGGAAAGGTCTGGTGCAGAATGGGGTTGAGGTCAGAACACTGTGCGGGCTAGTCAAGTTCTTTCAAATAAACTCATCCAACCATGTCTTTAGGGAGCTTGCTTTGTGCACAGGGACACAGTCGTGCTGGAATAGAACTGGTTCTTTCCCAAACTGTCTCCACAAATTTGGAAGCATGGCATTGTCCAAAAAATCTTGGTGTGCTGAAGAATTTAGATTGTCCTTCACTAGAACACTGACAAAAGGTCTGTCCCAGTACGTTTGTCCATATAGAGCATGTCATTCATTCATCTCAATGTTTTATTCCACTCAATTCTTTGCCCAATTGAAGACTTTTTTCTTTTTACCCCTCAATGCCGTGTGTTTATGCAGATGTACCGACATGTGAAGATGTTTTCTATTTATCGTCACCGCCCTTTAATCGGCTTCCTTCATTATTTCCTTTTTGATTCTGTCATACTGGAGATGAATGCCAGCTCTTTTTTCTTTAATGTTGTTCTTTCTAAGTCATACTTGGCAACTAAAATATTTTAAAATGTTCATCCTTCCACCACAGTCCGCTCTCACAGGTCAGAAAAGGACCTGTGATCAATCAGCTTGCTCTATTTTTCTAATTCCTTATCACCTTATTTAGCTATGTAATACACTGAAAATGGGAATGAACATGGCTGCACTGAGCTCAGTGAAACTCAACGAGTTAGTTAACAGCAGCAAAATAACAGATTACTATGTTATGATTATAATAAAAAAATCACAGATTTGTTCTTCCCACATTTGTCCCAATCAGCTTCTACCTGATTTTTGAGAAAATCTCAAAATGCACGATAATACAAAGCACCTTAGTGCTACCAGAGATTTTTTTATTGGATATATTTAAGACTTTATATTTTATGTTGTATATAAGCAATATTATAAGCAATTTCCACCAGGATCAATAACATTTTCTGATTCGGATTGAAGTATTTGTGTTAATTCAACAAGAAGCCACCTCTCAGGGCGGTATGGCTGGTTTCAGACCTTCTAAATGTGCATTGGGCTCAGCTAGGGTTCAAATTTTATATCAGGGTTCTCAAAGCCGGCATCTCACTTTAGATCTCCCCTGCATTTTCTATTGATTTAGATTCTCTCTCTCCAATTGTTTTCCTCCCAGTTTCATTATTTCCAACCAGGGTTTAGTCACGTATCTCCAAAAGAGTATCTTTACACGAGAAGGAGAGGAAAGGCCATCATATCCACCCAGAGACTGAGAGCATCATCATCTTGTTGTTTTGTTTAGCTTTCAACATATTATTTTGCTGCTCTAACCTCTGTACTGTCCACTTTCTGCCATAACAAGACAAATGTATCACTTGTGAGACTAATAAAGCTTTATCTTATCTTATCTCTCTTATCTTATTTAGAAACCAAGCTTAGACTCTTCTGCTGCCTGGTCTGATGGTTGTGGTTACCCCAAACATTCACCTCACATGCTGATGCAATCACACTATTGCCCTTCTTCTCTTCTTTATTATTGTCATTGTTTTTATAGCTGGAATTTGGTGACACTTCTCATTCTACAGATTATAAATCATGGTACCAATGTCAAAACGTCCATTGCAGTGCATTTGTATATAATTTTGCGACTAATTGATAAGGGCATGGATCATTTAGAAAATACATTTTTGTGCTCAAGTCACCTCTATAATATATGAGGAGTGAGAGAGTATGCCAAGTCGTCGTACAAAGGGTGTGTCTGAGCGACAGTCTGTGACATCATGGATATTAATTTACTTTATCACACAGTCTTTAAAGTAAAGGTAAAGTTATTGAGTAATGCAACAAAAGAGCCAATTTTGTTTCCCAAAAACACTTCAGTTTCAGTTTTGTTAATGACATTCGACTGTGAGGAACTACATCAAAGTTTAAAGAACCTTCAGGTAATGTAAAATTTCGGTTCTCATTAAAGGTCAGATGTAGAACCATGTGTCTATACACCATGAACCATCGAATGAACGCTTAAACTTGAGAGTGTACAGATTCTTTAAATTAGGTAGAGGAACCTCTAAAAAGGTTCTTCTCACAAAAATGGTTCTTTAATTGTTCTGTATTGGTCCTTCTGTGCCCAAAAAATCTTTAAGCATGCTGCTGCAAGTCCTGGTGAACCTGCAGACGGCTGCGATTTCTATTAACGTTCCGTTTTCAACTTGTAAAAACTACAGAACTCATCAAATCCAGGCTCGTTGAGGCTCTAAAATATCTGCCAGGCAAACAAATACCTTTTTAATTCCAGTCCATAATGAGTTCTATCTGACCTCGTTACCAGGGCGAAAGCTGAAAAAACAACATTGATTTGTGGTTCTGACCTGGAATGACGAATGAGTAGCTTAGCTAAACGTGTAACACAAGGTTAAAACAGCATGAGAACGAAATCTCCTCAGCCTCGCAGTGGCCAGAAATAGAACAGAGATCGTATCATTAATCATGTCTGTAGCAGCCGGTGCTTGGAGATAAGCTAACGTTGCGATAAACGTTAAGCCGCGCTGAAGTAACATTTGAGTTGCCAGATTGAAGCGCAACAGGCAAAAAACACGCAGCCTCTTTCTTGCAAGGGAAATCTATCAAAACCTTGTGTCTGGGCCATTACACCGTCACTAGAAACACAGTATAGATTTCCAGTTCAAGCGGTACCATAAGATATCAGATACAGAGAAAAAAAAGTGAGATATCTTTAAGGGTGCAAGTATTGAACTGAACAGCTTTGCCTTAGTTTTTAAGAACTGCTGATTTTTATCCTTATTTCCAAATACAAAAAATGTTCTTTAAAGCACAAGTAGGGGAAATGATGCAGTGAACGCGAATAAATCAAAGAAATCTTCTTCACTCTTAAAAATAAAATGGAAATAATTACCTTTGACAAACTTCTAGTAGTATTTTACCATCCAACTGGTTTCATTGTGAGGGAGGAGTGTCGATTACAGCAGTGTAATCATACTTTTCCTCATTAGGATTCAGGTGATCACTGTTTAGTACCTCATAAAGCAGAAGTGTAGGAGATTAACATTCACTGGCCTGGAATGGTAGTCTCTTTTTTTTTTTCAAGAGTTATATGTAGCTCAGTGTTAGTATTTTTCTGTAATTTCACAATTACATTTAAACTAAATGACCACTGCAGTTTAGTGCTAAATAATTAGAAGAAAAGACCTTATTTTTTAAGACTTGAGACTGAAAGTGGTGTGCCAGACATCAAATTTTCCAAATTCAAACTCTAAAATGGGGAAAACTGCAGCTTCTGCAACTTGAAAATGGTTATTTTCCAATTCTGACTTCATCACGAAGTTCCCTCGTCACTCCCTTAACAAAATAACTATAATATGGCTTTTATGCCAGTTTTACAGCACAAATTCTGTTGATTTTCTGAGTTTGTTCAATAAACTTAGTTCTTAGTTCTTAGTTCTTACTTATTTTTTAAGTCCAGATTTTATTTCTTGTTATCTTAGTGTCTTAATTCTAGATTTTATTCT
>JBBKCR010062153.1:0-10404 GCA_037577295.1 Ladigesia roloffi | reverse complement strand
GCCCTCTCTCCCTCTCTCAGGACCAGACAGGCCCTCTCTCCCTCTCGCAGGACCAGACAGGCCCTCTCAACCTCTCTCAGGACCAGACAGGCCCTCTCTCCCTCTCTCAGGACCAGACAGGCCCTCTCTCCCTCTCTCAGGACCAGACAGGCCCTCTCTCCCTCTCTCAGGACCATACTACCTCAGCCCCTAGACACATTCCCGCGCCTCGTCATGGGAAAGAGGATTCCTCCGAACCCATCCCAGCCCGGAATCCAGGGCCTATCATCGCTGGTCCGGTCCCAGCGCGGACTCCATGGCTAGTTTTCACCAGTATATTCCCAGCCCGGACTCCAGAGCCTGTCGCCACCAGTCCGGCCCCAGGACTCCAGCGACCACCGGGGGGGTGCGAACCCACCTTCGGGAAAATCCCACATCAGCCAGAACAGCTGGAAACTATCACTTCTCAATGTATTCTCAATGTCCCTCACCTGTGTCTTGTTTCTCTTGTTTGATTTTCTTTGTTCATCAGCACTATTTAGGTTCCATTCACCTTAGTTTCTCCATGGGGATATACTAGTATTTTCTGTTCATGATTAGATCAATCATTTATTTTTCCACCCTCCTCGAGCCTTCATTTCTTATTTAGAACAAAAGCCCGCAGGTCTCGGTGTGTTTCTCAGACCAGAGTACACATGACACACCACACATAAAGCTGCCAGACCAGACAACATTCCTGGTCATGTGATCAGAGAATGTGCAGATGAGCTAGCAGATGTTCTCACAGATATTTTTTATATAATTCTATGCACCACCTTAATTGTAGCATGTATCAGTGTAAAATGTGAACGTATGCAAATAACCTTAAAATAAAATTAGGAATTTAGAACAGTTTGTTAAGGAATAGGTGTCCTTGCCCCAAACATTATGGAGGGCACTTCATGTCAGTAGGAAAATACAATACTGTATTTGATTGGGAGCCAGAATTCCAGGCCTCATGTTATCAGAGTTCCTTGTTCTAGTGAGGAATATAGCTTCCACATTCTAGATTATTTTATGTCTGCATAGGTCCTTATGCTGTCTCCTGACAGCAGGTCTGGTCTGTAGGTAATAAAGATGTGAATACATTTTTCTTCATTATCTAAAGGTTTTTGCTGTTTTTTTTTTCTTAGCAATAGTGAAGATGAAAAAAAATGTTTTTCTAAATATCTAAAATTAAAGATTAAACAGCAACTAAAGTGAAAACAACAGTTTTGATAGCTAATATAGGAGTTTGAATGATACTAACAAGTGTTTGAAATTCAGTTATAAGAATAGTATGACTGCACCATTTACACCATTTACAAACTCATTGACCACCAGA
Source organism: Ladigesia roloffi (assembly GCA_037577295.1). NCBI lineage: Eukaryota > Metazoa > Chordata > Actinopteri > Characiformes > Alestidae > Ladigesia > Ladigesia roloffi. The sequence continues at coordinate 9,062 of JBBKCR010062153.1, read as the reverse complement.
CTTTTATGCAAATGATTTTTGCAAATGCATGGGGTTGTGGGTGTTGTAAATGTATCAAATGGACCACTATGGAAGAGGAAGGATGTTTTGCAGCCTCGAGTGGAGTATTGCCAATCTGCTCCACTGTTGTGGTGTGTCTGTGAATCACAATGACTCACTGAAATGGAATCTTATTTGCAGTGACTAAAATTCACAGTTCTGTTTATTTGTTTTATTTATTTATTAATGTTTCAATGTTGAGGATTTCCTAACTAACATCTACCCTCTGGTGTCATTTGGTGGAATTTCAGTTTGACTACATAATATCCAAAGAGATAAAATAGTTTGCTCAGAAAATTATTTCTTCAATTTAGAATCTTGTTTTGGTGCCTGTACAATGTGGAATTACATGCAATTAATCTAAGTGAACCAATATATACATATTATGTAATTTAATTTCTAGTAATTTGATCGTTTTAAAAGAGTGGCAAATAATATGTAAATATTTTATGCATTAATGATTTTTTTCTGTTAAATCTCAGCCTTTTATTATGGGCATTTACTAAGCCTTGTAGTTTAAAGCATAAGCTGGGTAGAATATGCAACATCCGTACGAGCAACCATTGTTTGAGTTGTGGATTGGGACACTGGGTGTGGCCTCACACCTGTACCTCTGCTGGCCAGGAATGAGGTATTTGTCAGTACCCGATCCATGTCGGTTGCCCGATCAGTCCCACGCATGTGCACGCATGCCTTGTACGAAAACCACCATGATGCTGCCCGTTAAATACCGGCATGACAGTATTTTACAACCTGGGACAGATCGTGCAACAGCTGGTACCAATCGGGCAGCAACATGTTGGCTTTCGGAGAACGCATGCACGCACATGCGTGGAACCGTTCGGCAGCTGGCATGGGGTCGGGTACTTACAGTATTAATAGCAGCTGTTTTGTGTTTGTGTATTTAATCTTGTTTCTGGATTTATTATGACAGAGTGTGACAGAATACTTTACTGATCAAACAACTATATGTGAAAGTGGTCTGAAATAAGCAATAACGTGCTTTAAATATTTGTTCTGAATAGTGTCTAGTCTAAAATGCTATGCTACTGCCCAGGGTGGGTTCGGCAGCACAGAATTTGCAGCTAAAGTCAGGTTAGCTTAGTTATACAAAAATGCACAAATATATTGTAATTAAAAATCTAAGATAAATGATGCAACATTAATATAGTACCCCAAATATAGGCATTATAACAAAACATGTAATGCATGTGCAACAATACCTTATTAGGCTGAATCTATAAAGCTTGTCCAACTCAGCAACATTTGCTAGGAACACATGCATTTATGCGCAGAACATGAATATTTTTGCTGACATCAGTCCTGTCCTGTCATGTTTATAGAGTCAACGGTGCTGAGCTATGATGGCAGCATGTTTCTAAAGGTGCTCATGCCTCGTGTAATGAACACTGAAGCAGAAGATGTTTCATTGCGTTTCATGTCCCAGAGGGCCTATGGCCTGCTCATGGCCACCACCTCATCAGAGTCTGCTGATACCCTGCGTGTGGAGCTGGACGGGGGAAAAGTTAAACTCACAGTCAACCTAGGTAACTCTTTGATTTCTGGTTGCTAACACTGTGTGTTCCAGTGCAAATAGATCATTCAGCTGGAGTCACTGTGACCACTGGGAAATGTGTCATCACATAGAGACTTTTTTTCCCAGAATTAGTTTCATCCTCTGAAACATTTATCATTTAGTCTCTTCTCTTCACTCTTTTTATTCTGTATTTTCTATTCTGCTCTTTTATTTGTTATTTTCTCTTTTCTTCTGTTTGCTTCTCTTCTCTTTTTTCCACATCTTCTTTCAAATCCCTCATTCGGTCTCCTCTTTACATTTGCCACCTGTATTTCTTCTCTCTTCTCTTTGCAGCCTTCAATTGCTCTCATGTCTCCAGCTCTGTAGCAGATAGCCAAAGAGTTCACCTTGGATTTATAGTTCTAGATAATAAGACTATGAATTATAAAATCAGATGGTGCTGTTTAAAGCTCCATAATGTACCCAGAACTGTGGCTGATGCTATGCTTGCAGTCTTTGACTGCATACACACTGGAATGTATGGAGCTGTAGTCCAGTACTAAAAGCAGAACTATTCTACCCAGTATGCTGTAAACACAGGGAAAGTTTGCATTTTTTAATTTATGTAAATAGTACTCTGTGTCTGACACTGCTTGCAAAACATCTTATTTCTCAGATTCTGGTTAAGCTCTCATTCTGTCTGACCAAACCTTGAATGAAACAGATTCCATATGTTTTTAATAACACAAAAAATGAAACATATTTACACTGTGTACTGAAGCACAACAGCATACATGATTGAGCTTTTGGCTGCATATTGAGCTGCTCTAATAAGTGTCATTATTCTTATATAGAGTTTGAACTCTTATATATTTGCCAAAATAGTGATGAAAAAGACTATTGATAGACATTTTTTGTTTGAAATGACGGCTCTCCTTCTGTTCTTTCCTGTCATACTTGATTATTATTTTTCTACAAATGATTCAGTGTCTCTTAAATCTGGGAATGTAATTAGACTTCAGTGGACTATTTTAATATGATTTATAATTGTTTTAAAAATACACCTTTAACTGTTAACATTTTGCCAAATACCTTGTAGTACAACATAGATATAAGTAAACAATCGACTCGATACAGTATGGTGCATCGTTCTGTACAAAAATGCATATGCATATTAATATAATACAAATTTAAGCCATGTATTTATTTAGAGAACAAATGAATGCATGCATTTTATTTGACTACAGTTGTTGAAGAGAAACAAATGCAGTCAAATCACTGGCTTTAGATCCATACATCATGAGGCACCATTTTGCTGAAAAGCTACATTCAACAGACTTTACGTTTTGAATGCAGAGCTCCACTTGGGGAGGATGAAATAGCTTTTCTGTGCTCTTATGTGTGTGTGTGTGGGGGGGGGGTGATGTGGAACTGAGTGAAAGAGGCAGGTTTGACTGTCAGCTTGTCCCCAGGTGGTGTGCTTTTTTTATTTATTAAAACTGATTTCTTTACTTTTTTGTAATTTCACCAATTCACTCTCTCTCTCCAACAGATTGTATCGGGATAGACTGTAACCTTAGTAAGTTTTTCCTTTATTCATACCCAAATATTTATTCTATAATGTCTGTGCCATTGAATCCACATGTATTCTGTTTCTGCCTGTTTTTCACTCTTTCCATTTAATCCTATTTCAAGCTTTCTTTAATATTAACTTTAATTCTCATTTGACTGAGCTCCTTCTCTACATCTCTCTTCAAGTTAAATTCCACAAAACACACTAACTGCAGTGTTTCAATTATGCATAACCATCAATTGAATGCTTCTTTTTATAATGGACTGGGTTCCATACAATTTTCCAAACACTATGTGGATTTATGTTCCCCAAGTCTGAATTCAGTAAGTGGAAAGGAGCTGTACCACAGAATCAGAATCAGCACTGTCATTAGGAAGTGAGATGTGTAATGAAATTTTACAAGATAAAGTCAGGCTTTACAGGTGCTACCATTAAAAGGTAAGTAAATAAGAGAGATTTTGGTGTGCATGTGTGTTTGTGTGTTCACGTATGATGTTGGTGTTCCTTTATTTTAACGCGTTAATTAGATTAATTAATCACAGAAAAAAATAACGCGTTAATATTTTTAACGCCATCAACACTTTACGTCATCTTCCCATTCAAAGTTTCGAGTACACAGCAGGAGAAGCCTGAGCAGCCAGAAAGCGGAGTTCAGTTCAGTGAGATTTGGAGGAAAAAAATGCTAAAATGGCTAATAAATAATGTCTTGTGATGTCTTGTGAATGTTTTTTGCCGATTCTGAATATTGCGCGTCTCCTGGTTCAACTCTGGAGCTCAGCTGCATGGCCATGCAGAGTGAACACGAAGCACAAATACGTGTTTATTTCAACACTTTGCCAATCGGGGGAGTGTGTGGAAGTGATGAACCTGGTCATAGTGTTTGTAGGAGAGCTGTTGGTCGAGCTAGAGGCAGCAGGAGAGGAGAATTTTGGGCTGGAATTAACCGCATTAGTTTTCTCTATCTAGACCTCCAGTGGGGCGGGGTCTTAGCGCTGTGGCTGGAGTGTGTGTAGAGCTGGGATACTGTCATATACTGTAACCTAATTCATAGGTTTTGTTCAGTCAGTATTAGAAATGCCATGACAATTGTAGACTAAGTTATAGGCTTGTATTCAGTAATAAATGGTAAAAAAAATCTGCTTCTTGTAAGTCTGTATGTATGTGCGATTAATGGGATTAATTAGATTAATGAATCGTCACACAATGTAATTAATTAGATAAAACATTTTAATCACTTGATAGCACTAATAATAACATACTGCTTAAAGGTTTAAATTTAAAATCACAAAGTCTACCCAGTAAGTCGACGTTCCAGTATCCTGTGCCAGCACCAAAACAGCTTCAGTCAACCGTACCAGTGCCAAGTTGGTTACCACCTCCCATGCCAGTCTCACAACATCTCCTAGTAGGTGCCCTAGAGGAGTATGATATTCTTGAGGGTAGCAGAGGCCAGAGAGAGTATATCTAGTGTAACAGAGGCTCCAGAGGTGATGGCTAGCATAGCAAAGGCCCCAGAGGGGATGCATTGCAGAGGCCCTAGAGGGGGTGGCAACATAGCAGAAGATTCAGAGAGGTTTAGCATTGGCTCAGAGGTCCTAAATGGGACTAACTTAGCAAAGACCCCAAGCCTGTTAATCGAGCTAATAAAGCCCATTGTAGGGAGGATAAAGAGTGTAGCTGGAAGTCTAAAGCATGTAGCAGTGTGTGTTAATCAAGCAACAGGAAGGCTAAAGCCCATGGTAGGGAGGTTAAAGTCCACAGCAGGGCCTCTTGTCTCAGCATTAAGGCCTTTAACCCCATAAGCAGGGCCTTTAACCCCACCAGCAGGGCCTGTAACCCCACCAGCATGGCCTGTAGCCTCACAAAAAGGTCCTGTAAACCCATTAACAGGACTTTTATCCCCACCACCAATAATTTTAACCCCAACAGCATGACATTTAACCCAATCAGCAGGGCCTTTAACCCCAGCAGCAGGGCATTTAAACCCAGCAGCAGGGCCTCTTGCCCCATTAGCCAAGCCCCTGCGCACTCCACCAATGCCATGTAGGGGATCAAGTCCCTCTAGCATGCTGGAAGCATGCACTTTTAAGTGTGGTGCAGCGTGGGGCCTTCCCCTGATTTTTATGGGGAGTACTGGGGTCTTGGAGGGCTCCAGAGGATCTCCCCAGAGGGAAACCTGACCTGGGGGCCACAAAATACCTCCCCGGAGGGGGTTTGATCCTGGAGGGAGTTCTTTCCCTGAGGACACAGAAGGGCTCCACTCAGGGAGCTCAGTCCTGATTGGCTTCTGATTGGCTCACTGATTGGCTCCCCATAGGACGCTCCAATTTAGAGGACACTGAAGGGCTCCCTTAGAGGGCTTTGTTGATGAGGACTTAGATGGGATCCCTGTCAAGGGTTCCACTAGGAAGGACACAAAGTGGCTCCCCATGGGGGCCTTCGTCCTGGAGGACGTGGCACAACTCCTTGGAGTGGGCTGTGTCCAGGAGGACACCGAAGGGACCATGGAGGAGGTCCCTGAAAGGAAGGGACAGTGGGTCGCCCTGAGGGTGGGGTACTGTCATGTCTTTCAGCAGTTGCTGGGTGTCACATCTGGGTGTTGTTTAGAATTAGAATTTTTGATATGTGGTTGGTTATGGGATATTGTGTTCTTTGTATTTAAGGGGTTTGTGGGTAACTGTTTAGTTTTGGTCAGCCGTCATCTTGGCTTTTGCTAGAGTCTTCCTTGTCTCCCTTTATTTTTAATTATGTAGGGGTTTATTCACAATGAAATATTAATATTAGGTTCAATCCCAATTATAATACTGGGATAGATTTTTTGTTTCATTTAGATATTTCTCCACTAGAATCAGTTTGGACTGATTCACCCTGTCATTAACTTAATTAATCAATTATTAATTTGATTGATTATTGATTAATTAGGGGTTTTCTATTAAGCAGGGCATTAAGCATCTGCATGAACTGTTCGGCCTGTGAAATAGGTAAATAGGTCAGACAGAGTACATTAATTAACCCTTCAAAGCTCTTCTTAATCGCACTGTTAAAAAGAGCTTCGCTTTTAGAAAACATATTTATTGAAAAGGGGATATTAGCGAATTATTATGACTCTAAAGAGCGAGGTAAAGAATCAAATAAGAAAATGAATCACTGATCACGCTAAGACAACATTTATTTTCCATGCTAGACAGACATACAACAGACAACACAGAATAGAGTAAATGTGAATAGTAATGGAGTAGGGCTATTGAAAATGGTTACAGAAATTGCTAAAACCTTCCTGAACACACCCTTGCTTCCTGAAACCTTGCTTCACAAAGCATGTACAATCCAGTAATCAGAAGCACAACGATTGATGATCTTTGCACCAAAATGATCAAAATGAGATAGTAACTGTTATACTTATTTACTGATCTTAGAGGAGGGTTGCGGTCAGCTGTGATCTGGGGCTCAGAGAAGTTGTAGCAGATTTTTTGAGGGTTGGGCACAGCTTGAACTTTTCAGAGTCCTTGGGCCTTGAAGCTTTGGAAGGTCTTGGAAGGAGAAGAGAAGATGGAGTTGCAGTTCTTATGGAGGTTGCTGAGATGTTTAAGTTGCATTTAGGAGTCTTTATGGGCTTTGAAGTAGTGATGAAGCAGTGGATTTGAAGAAGAAATGGAGCAGATGAGAAGAGACGAGTGCAGAGTTCAGTGACCGAAGATTGAAGAGAAGAAGAGAGAGAGCGATCCCCTTTGTGTCTGATTTTAAATACACAGTGTGGGTCAAACTCTTCCTCCCCCTATGGACCTTCCTTGGTCCAATGGTGAGCAAGCGCATCATGTTGACCAAGAAGGCAAGGGAGGGGAGTGAAGGAGGGAACTGATCACCAATTTGGTTATGCATGGGATTCATTGTTATCAGGTTAAAGTTGGATAACCTTTATAGCATTCACCACAGAGGCTGGTCCAAACATACCACATTGGTTGTTCTGTCTGAAATTGGCCTCTTAGCCAAAACATGGTCAGATCATGATTCTTGTGATAATTTCTTTTGGCTTGGATCAGATATCAGATCCTACAATTATATTCTGACCCTCATGCCTTTTTCTTTGTGTTTTTGAGTTTTCAGAAAAGTCTAAAGCAGGGGTCTCCAAACTTTTTACCTCTGAGAGCTACTTGTACAAAATGAAAATGGCAGAGAGCTACTCATTTTTGTATAATGTAAATAAGTTTTCAGCCTCTTATTTGTATAGCGATCTGCCGCGGTCATCGTTCCTGCCTATTTCTCATCATCTGAATCTGAATCCGAATCCGAATATGAATCATCACCTTTGACTTATCAACCTTGACAGCAGAGCAACTGTTTTATTGACAACTAACAGTGTTGGACAAGTTCCTTCAAAACTGTAATGCATTATTTATTACTTGTTACTGTCATTTCAAAGTAATTCATTACATTACAATATTACGGTAATTAAAATGTAAGGCTTTACACTACGTTTAAGTTACTCTGACCAAAATATCTGGAAATATGGAGCTAGCAATGTAAATATAGCTTCTGACTCAATGAGCTCATTCCACAGTCAGTGGAAGGTGATGTGGGATTTGACTGAGCGGCTCATGGTTAAAAACAGGACTATCTGCTGTTCCATCAGTTGCAGGTTCGTGCATATGAGGGCTCAGAATGATGTGCAGCAAGTCTCCATACTCAGAACCCTTGATTTTAAGCAGCTGTGAAAAATGAGTGACCAAAACACACACACACACACACACACACACACACACACACAGTTATAGGCTCTGATAATTGGATTAGACTCTATTGGTATCAAAACTGCTTTGAACTGATTCAGTATTTTGTTTGCATGTTCGTATGAAATATTGGCCTTGCCATACCCCAGATTCAATTAACTATCTGGCCTGCTAACGATGTGATGAGGGCAGGAATGATATTGCCATGTCATAATTAAGACCTGTAATCTGAGGCTTTTGCATTTATCTGTCAGTCCTCCATGTAAACCTTTGAAGGCAACTCTCTGCAGGCACAAAAAAGTATTGCCTGTAACAGGGATTTACAGACAATAAACAATAAATATGTTATATAAATATATAATTAATTTATACATCATATATTGTACAGTACATGTATACAAACACTATACATTATACAATAAAATTAAGCATTACATAAATCATTTCATATGTAAATAAAGCTGCATTGCAGGATGTCTTAGTGTTAATGACATTCCTTTTTGTTATCCAGTGAAACATTTTAGTACACCTCAGTGTTTCAAGATTTTTTTAATTGAAATCCAAACAGTTCAAGTACATTGAATAAAATGAGATGGGACAATGGACAGAGCTATACTGCGAGAGGTTTACAAATGGTTATCCCGAAGTGGGAAATAATTTTGTTGCACCATATTGTAGCCTTTGGTATGTGCCTAGTTGACTTGGTTCATCCTACAGCAAGAGAGTGATCTAAAGCATAAGTCCAAGCTATGCCAGAGCTACCTTAGGAAAAAAAGCAAGATGGTAAGCTAGAAAACATGGAATGGCCAGAATACCCAGACTAAAACTATCTAGCTGCTTTAGAATGAACTGGACAGAAGAGTGAACGCAAAGCAACCCAAGTGCTGCACACGTGGGAACTTCTGCAACTTTCTACAGAATGAACAATGAGATGCTTGAATTTTAATACAAAAAACAGAACAATTGGGATGTATTAAAACTTTTGATCATCTTCACGCAAAGGCACATACAAATCCTGGAATACTCACAGGTTTGCTTCGAAACTATCTACTACAGATTCTTTGGGGAGAACAAATACAATGCAAATGTAGAATATGAAAATTTCATTTCAGTTAGGACCAAAATATGCTGTGTAGGATTTAACTGTGTGTGTGTGTGTGTGTGTGTGTGTGTGTGTGTGTGTGTGTGTGTGTGTGTGTGTGTGTGT
>JBBKCR010062142.1:0-10404 GCA_037577295.1 Ladigesia roloffi | reverse complement strand
AGTATCAGAGCTAGAGCCACCAAAAAAGAAAACCCTTGGAAGTTTCTTTAAAATGGCAACAGCATCCCCTGCCATTGACGCAGCATCACTCAGAGAGCAAATGAAAACAAAGTTGTCTGCCCACTTGCAATCTGTTGGTGTTGACAGTGAATCAAATCCGCTGCAGTGGTGGAAGGACCATGAGAAACTGTACCCAAATCTGAAAAATGTATCTGTGTGTGCCAGCTACCAGTTTCCTATTAGAAAGGGTATTTAGTATTAGTGGCAATGTTGTTACATGCCACCGGGCATCACTCAAGCCAGAAGCTGTTGACAGGCTTGTGTTTTTGGCACAAAATCTCTAGAGAACATGTTACTGATTGCTTGTCACAATTGTAAAGTTGCAATTTCCCAGTTTAAACGTTTAAAAGAGTTTGCAATGTACAATTTAGGTTTAAAATAAGACTTTGGTTTAAAATAAAGATTTCCACGTTGAACTTTAGTTTCAAATAAAGTTTGCTATATTATTATTTGGTTTAAAATAAAAGCATTTACTCTTAAACTTTGGCTAAATTCATTATATTGGTATCATTTTATGCAATATAGGGTGAGAAATAATCATTTATACAATGATTTAGAGGAAAATTCAAGGTATTGAGATATATATCGTGTATCGTGATATAGCTCAAAAATATCGCGATATAATTTTCATTCCATATCGCCCAGCCCTAGTTGTATGTACCTTTTTAGATAAACGTGCAGATTTTATCCTTTTGTTACTGACAAACTTGTGTTGAGTACTTTTCATTAGTAGTCCCATTGGCATAGTACCATGGGTGGCGTAGTTGGCTACATTTGCTTACATTTGCTTTATAATGTTAAGTCTTACACGTTTGGGTCTTATTACCACAGTATAATTTGGCTTATTCATTTTAAATCGGGGTAAGTAGGCGCCACATATACAAAGATATTCATACATATTCATACATTTATAACCCCTTCATGCAAAATTAAAGTTACCTTTGCACCATCTTGTTCACTTCTTGAATAATGTCTGTGATCCAGGTTCTTGCTTTCTCCAGGTACCTCACAGCCAGCATTGGTTTATTTTTTTCAATGGCAAGAATCAGCATGGGGAACAGCGATGAAATGAGGTTCTGACTGGTGCCCATACACTGCAGTGTGAGAAAAATGTAAATTATGTATTGATATGTCTATATTTTTCCACATCTTCACAAGTAGACTGTGACCTCTTGCCTGGACTTGGCTTAACTCGGGGACTTTTATTTTTACATTGAGTTGTAATTTTACTCTGTACAGATGTCTTGTGTTCCAGTGATTGGGTTCTGGTGTGTCTTGTTTCATATGTTCAGCTGTTTTGTGTTTTTGTTGAGTAATTAGGGGTTCCTGATTGGTTTGTGTCTGAGTGTGTTTCAGTATTTAAGTTCTCTGTGTTCTAGTGTAGTGGCTGGTCATTATCCTCCCAAATCCTTGTTGTCTCCGCACTATCCTGATCCTTCTGTGTCTTATGTGTAGTTGTATTCTGAGTTTAAAGACCCTGCCCTCTTTGCCTCGCTTCACTTCCCCAGCACCTCTTAACGTGACAGAATGACCAGCCTCACCACCAGAGGCGCTGCAGGTTCCGGCACAGACATGCAGGTTTAGACATGATTGTGAGTGTGGTTGCGGTTGGGTAGCTGAGCTGAGGAGCAGTGAGTGGCCTCCACCGTGGTCGGGGGGCTGAAGGCAGCCTCCAAGAGAGTGTAGAGTGCCCCATCCCACGGTAGCACTGGGCTACAAGAGGTAGCCGCGCAGGGAGGTTCATCTACCATTGGCTCCGAGGCCACAGGGCTCAGCCGCTCCACAAGTCTATTCTGTCTGCCGCCTTTGTCTTCTGTGCAGTTAGCGTACCAGGAGCATCAGTGTTGAGATTCGCTGAACTACAGCCATCCGCGGGGCTGGCTGGATGGATCACCGAGTCGCAGAAGGAATCTGTGGAGACGCCGCAGAAGGTCTCCAGCCCTTCGCCTCGGGGCGGTTGGATGTTTGCAGCTCCACAGAGGTCCTGAATGCAGCTGCATGAAAGACAGCCACCATCTGCTCCTGACCCTCACCGAACCCCGTGCCTACCTCCCCGTTCCCCTGCTCCCACGCTGAAGGAGAGAGAGAATGTCAGAGAGCACGGAGCTCTCTCACGTTCAGTTCATGTTGAATTAGCACCATTTAGAAACTACAGACATAGTGGATAGATACATGTTATTACAGTTTATGCTAGGGATCAAAGGATCTTGACCAGAAGACAAGAGTTGGGTGAGAGTCCGAAGAAAAATTATTAGCTCACATAAACAGCTTATTATGTATATTTTAAAACATTTTAATTTAAATATATACACGTAATTATTATTAACAGGAATTTTTTCTTCCTTGTTGCTGTGGGTTATGTTTGTCAATTCTAAACTATAAGACTTGAAACTAGTCCTGATTGGGTTTCTGATAAGTGGCCACTGGTTCTGAGATTGATACTAAGTGGTCAGTGTTTCAAGATGGTTTTCTGAGAAGAAACCAATTGGGTTTTTATCAGAACCTGATTCTGAACAGGTTTCTGAGCTGAGACAGGTTCTGAGAAGATTTTCATGTAGAAACTGGTTATCAGAAGTTTTCTAATAAGTTCTTAGTGGTTTCCATAGCAGAAAAGATTATTAGATACCTTTAAAAGTAGAGCTTCTGAGGATCCAAAGAGAAGCTGGGTTTCCACAGCTCGCATCCTCAGCAGCTTCTCCAGTTCGGGGAATTTACCCAGACACAGGTAAGAGATGTGGTACAGCAGGGAGATCTGCTGAGAACATGGGAGAAGCTCCTCGATGAACCCTGGGCTCCATTGGGGGCCAACTTGCACTAGTTCTGTCGTTTCCAGAAAAAAAAAATACATAAACAAGCAAAATAATTAATTGAAAAACATCAATACATAATCTAAGCTCTTTTATTGTATTGTTGGTGGAGCTTTACTTGCCTTTGCTGTTAGCCATTGTGCATAAAGATCAGGGGGTATACTGCTGTGGGCTATCATAAAAACATACAACAAAATATTTTAAATGGAAAAACATTGAACAAGATTTTGGTGATTGAATGTGGGTAAAAAGACTGAGTAAGAGAAACTTACCTGCAGAGCTTTGTGTGTCTCAGTGAGGTACAGATGTCCTCACTGCTGTAATTTATACCGTAAGATTCTCAGTAGGAATGCAGAAAGAATTTTTCTGGTATTTCCAGTTGCTCCTCATCAGAAATGAATGGGTAATTATTGGAGATATCAAGTGATCAAAAAAATCAGTTAATTACAAGCCCTGATTAATTAATTTATATTAATCACATACAATTTTGCCATAAAATTAATTTAAAATATGTATGAATTTTGGCATATTAGAGAATTAGATTTACTGCATTTATTAGGTGCTTAGGGGCTGATGCTGGTGTCGGGCTGCTCTGTTTTGGACCGCCCCGTTGGCTTCTAAATGCTTACAATTATACAAATAATAAAGCATTCAGTGCTGTTTACCTGGGCAGTCAGTTTTTTCTGTGTTCCGAACGACACTAATAATCTTTCTTTGCACAAGCAATGATGTCCAAACAGAACCACTTTTTCTGGATTGGATCAAATCCACAGAATCTATGATATCTTTACTTTGTTCTTTTTGAATTAGGCTTCATGCTAAAGGTTTATAACATTTTTTCAGTTTACTTAGACATAACACTTATTACAGATCTGCACATCTGCTGTTTACAACTCTTGAACAGAAAAGTGTTGAGTCCAAAATGCTTAATATAATTAGTTTAACACACAGGAATATGTGTTCAATAGACAAAAAATATCTATATATGAGACAAAAGTTTCCTAGTAAATTCAATTCAAAAGGTCTCAAACGAGAGTGATGTCTGCAGTGTGCAAATTTCTTTAGACTGTGTTCTAAGGAGAAGATGGTGAACTTTTTCTGAACACATTTAAATGTAATTTATAATTAGGCACTACAACATTGCTTTAAAAATTCACAAAAATATGTAAGACGTAGTAGTAATGATTATTATGAATTACAACTGTAATGATGCTCAGGTACACACAAGATGTAGAAGAATGTTTTGCTTAAGGAGACAATTATTCTGATTCATAGGATTTTTTACAATTTAGCTGAAGCAAGAAGCTCTTTCATTCTGGTAAACCTGTCATGAGTTCAGTTCCAAATTGAAGTGTATTTATTTATGAAACCTGTCAGCGACTTTGATTGAAAAGGGGAAAAAAAAGACTAAAGAAACCAATAGGAATGCAGAAGTGCAGGTGAGTGATTTGGTTGCAGGTATTTCTTCTATTGTAGGTGAAGAGGAAGGCAGGAGATCATGAAATGTGTTTTTTCTGTGGGTAGTTTAGTTTACTGTATTGAGCAATAACGGTACAACAGTACAGAACATCCCCATTAGAACAGGTTTGTCTCAAACGGAATAACAAACAGCGTACTGCCTGGACTGATTTTCTTAAATACTTATGCAAATCAGGCTGTTGTAAAAAAAACAAAAAAAACAAACATATTTTAAAGCTGTTTCTGCTTAGAAACCCATTTAGAACCAGTTTCTGTTTAGACACCCACTCGTAATCAGCTTCTAATTAAAAAAAATCCACTCAAAACCGGATTCAGATTAGAAACCCACTCAAAAAAGACTGAGTAAGAGAAACTTACCTGCAGAGCTTTGTCTGTCTCAGTGAGGTACAGATGTCCTCACTGCTGTAATTACCGTAAGATTCTCAGTAGGAATGCAGAAAGAATTTATCAGGTATTTCCAGTTGTTCCTCATCAGAAATGAATGGGTAATAATTTCAAGTGATCAAAAAATCAATTAATTACAAGCCCTGATTAATGAATCTACGTTCATCACATACGTTTTTGCCATTACATTTTTTCAAATTTTTTATGAATTTTGGCATATTATCGAATTAGATTTACTGCATTTATTAGGTGCTTAGGGGCTGATGCTGGTGTTGGGCTGCTCTGTTTTGGACCGCCTCGTTCGTTTCTAAGTATTGCATGAAATACCAACTGCAGACTGGGTCAAACTGTTAACATGGCATGTGATTATACATGGCTCGAGTTCTGTTTAAAGGGTTCTGTGTTTAACTGAGCAAAATGAATGTGTGATTTTGAAACCCCAATTAAATATAAAATATTAATTATTACAATTCATTTTATAATAACATGAATATTTAATAAAATAAAAATGACATAAAACAAAATTATACAAATATTATTGCATTAAATGCTGTTTGCCTGGGCAGTCAAAGTTTTGGTGCTCCGAACAACAGTAATAATCTTTCTTTGCTACAAGCAATGATTTCCAAACAGAACCACTTGTTCTGTATTGGATTGAAACCACAGATTAGCATTTACTGTTATAAACATATGAATCTATGATAACTTAGGCTTCATGGTGAAGGTCTATAACATTCATTCAGTTTATTTAGACATAACACTTATTACAGATCTGCACATCTGCTGTTTACAACTCTTGTGATGAGAGAGTCCAAAATGCTTAATAAAATTAGTTTAACACACAGGAATATGTGTTCAATAGACAAAAATATCTATATATGTGTCAAATTCTCAGTAGTTTCCTAGTACCCTTTTTCTCCATGCGTTTCTAAGCAGTTTGGGATTTTTACAAAAGCCTGATTTGCATAAGTATTTAAGAAAATCTGTCCAGGCAGTACATCGTCTGTTCTTCCATTTGGGACAAACCTGTTCTAATGGGGATGTTCTGTACTGTCGTCCTGTTATTGCTCAATACAGTAAACTAAACTACCCACAGAAAAAACACGTTTCATTTTCTCCTGCCTTCCTCTTCACCTACAATAGAAGAAATACCTGCAACCAAATCACTCACCTGCACTTCTGCATTCCTATTGGTTTCTTTAGTCAGTAATTTCACAAGTCTTTTTTTTTTCCTTTTCAGTCAATGTCACTGACACTTTTCATAAAAAATTCACTTTTAATTTGGAACTGAACTCATGACAGGTTTACCAGCAGAAATTAAAGAGCGTCTAGCTTCAGCTAAATTGTCAAAAATCCAATGAATCAGTATAATTGCCTCTTTAAGCAAAATATTCTTCTACATCTTGTGAGCGGAGGCCATTCTGTCAGAGAGTTAGAGGGGCACTTTGGGTCTGAGTGCCTATACAGTGCAAACACACCTGGCCTTATAGTAAAGTGAGCTTTACCAGTCTGCCTCCTGGCGGCTTGTCTGTGTATTATTTGTCCTGTGTTTGGGAATTGGTTAAGCTCTCTCTCTTTTTTAGTTCTTCATGATAAATTATATAGAATGCACAGTGACCTGATGATTCTCATTCTCATTGTGTAAAGCTTTTTTTTATTTAATTTTTAATACAACATTATAACAGTAGTAAACCATGTTTTTCTATGTTTATACATCTGAATACGAGTGGGAAATATATAATTCAAGATTTTTTAAAAAGTCTAGCCAGCAAAAACATGCATAATATAATAGCATCGTTAACTTTAACCTACCATGCTGTGTGGGCATAGGCTATATAATATGATTAAATGTTTTTCATTTACACTATTTATTTTACATGCATCAGCAAATTCAGCAGATATGCTGATGTCGGTCTCCACGAACTTGTAGGCGTCCTTGGAGTGCACTCTGAATATCTGAACAGCTTCACTACAGAATCCAGTAAACCAGGGGTATTCAATTAAAAGTCAACCAGGTCCAGTTTTGAATTTCATCCAGGTAGAAGGTCTGAACTGAAGTCCAGGTAGAAGGTCCGAACTGTGTAGCGTGAGAGGAGAGCTCAAGCGCGAAGAGAAGCGAAAGAGCGGTTTAGTCACGCAGATTGTTCTATGAACGCTCTGGAAATACAGAGTAAGAACCTACCAGGTTACAACATTCACAAACATCAAATTCAAATTTTATTTGTGATTTATTTGTGATATTTGACAATATCATACACAGTACGATATGCAGTGAAATGCTTGTACGACCGCCGGTGACCTTAAAGAAAAATTACATTAAATTAAATTAAAATTAAATAAAAATAAAAACTAAATATAAGGAATAAATATTAATAAAAAAGGAAATGAAATAGAGAGAAAATAAGTGTAACTAGTAAAAAAAAAAAAACTACAAATAAGGGCACAATAAAAAATATTACAAAGATATAGAAATATAGAAATATAGGCGGGGAAAATATATATATATAAAAAATTTTACATTTAATAAAATTTTAAACATACACAGAGGTAAGAGTATTCACGGCTATGATGAGGAGACAAGGTGTGGCGTCTGGAACTCAATGTCTGAGCGACGAGGAAGCTCCCACTTCCTGTTTATATACCGTGACACGTGATTCCCCTTGACCTTGACGCGTCAGGTGGCTGTGTATGTGTCAGTACCCCCCCTAGGACCGGCTCCAGACGGACCAGGCAGGGAGGATACCCGACGACGGTAGTCCCGGATGAGTGCTGGGTCCAGGATGAACCGACCAGGGACCCAGTACTGCTCTTCCGGACCATAGCCTTCCTAATCCATCAGGTATTGAGTGCCCTGGCCACGGCGTCGCAAGTCCAGGATCCAGCGGATGGTGTATGCGGGACCACCGTCGATGAGGTGGGGGGGGGCTCCGGAGTGGCAGGTGACAGGGGGGAGGTGCGGAAGAGATTTCGCTGAGGGTGATGAAAGTCCGGATGGATGGATCCAGAGGGAGACAGGCAGCTGAAGCTGAAAGGTGACAGGGTTTATGCGGTGAGTGATCTTGTAGGGTCCGATGAATCGAGGTGACAGCTTGCGGGAGTCAGTGCAGAGGTGAAGGTGCTGCGTAGAGAGGTAAAACAATTGTCCCAGGGAGTGCCGACGGAGGGATTGAGTGGTGTATCTCTGGTTAGCCCGTTTGATGGCGTTACGGGCTTGTTCCCATCCCCTTTAACACTGGCAGACTAACTGTCGGGCCATCGGTACGTCAACCTCCGGTTCCTGGTGAGAAAAATAAGGAGGTTGGAAACCGTAGCATACCTCGAATGGGCTCATCTTGGTGGCAGTGGAGGTGTGGAGGTTGTGGGATGGTTCTGCCCAAACAAGGTAGCGGGCCCAGGAGCGCTGTTGATTGGCGACAAAACATCTCAGGAAGTGCTCCAGTTGTTGGTTAGTCCGCTCCGCCTGGCTGTTGGTCTGTGGATGGTAACCCAATGAGAGACTGCAGGAGACCTCGACCAGACGGCAGAAGGCCTTACAGTACTTGGCAGCGAACTGGGGCTCTCTGTCCGAGACGACGTCCTTGGGGAACCCATGCAAGCGGACTACGTGTTTGAGTCCCAGTTTGGCGGTCTGTTTGGCTGAGGGAAGCCCCGATAGAGCGACCAGGTGCACAGCCTTGGAGAACCGGTCAACGATGGTGAGTATGACAGTCTTTCCATCTGAGTCGGGTAATCCGTTGATGAAGTCCAGAGTGATGTGTGACCAGGGACGACGCGGGACCGGGAGAGGAAGGAGGGGTCCCGGTGAGGGTTGGTTGAAGCTCTTCAACCTGGCACACACCACACAGGCCTGAACGAACTCCTCCATGTCGGATGCCATGTTAGGCCACAAGAACGCACGCTGGAGGAGGGTGAGGGTCCTGTTTATCCCCGGATGTCCCGACAGGGCAGAAGAGTGAGCCCACTGGAGGACCTCAGATCGAAGTGGAGATGGTACGTACAGTCTTCCAGTGGGGGTGTTATCTGGCTCCAAGGTCTGCCCCTGGTGCACTCCATCTTCCAACTCCCATCGGAGGGGCAAGACAATCAGGTCGGATGGAATAATAGGCGCGGGGTCCATCCAGGGTGCCTCGTGCTGGTGAATACGAGACAGGACATTGGTTTTGTGGTTCTTCAACCCCGGACGGTAGGAGATTGTGATGTTAAATTGCTCAAAGTACAGAAGCCCACCGCGCCTGTCGGGGATTGAATTGTCTCGCCTGCTGGATGCCGATTAGGTTCTGATGGTCAGTCCAGACTATGAATGGGTCATGGCTGCCCTGAAGCCAATGACGCCATTCCTCCAGAGCCCACTTGATGGCCAACAGTTCATGGTCCCCTACGCCTTATCGCCGCTGAGTGGGGGTGAATTTTCTAGAGAAGAATCTGCACGGGTGCAGTTTCTGGTCTGGACTGTTATGCGAGAAAACGGCTCCTACAGAGAATGGGGGCTGAAGTGAAGAGTTTGCAGAGTTGACGGAAGGCGGAGATGGCAGACCGAGTGAACTGGAATGAGGAGTTGGATGGTTTGGTGAGAGTAGTCAGTGGTGCCACGACTGAACTGAAGCCCAGAATGAAGAAGCGGTAGAAGTTTGCAAACCCCAAAAATCGCTGGAGCTGTTTGAGCTTCTGGGGCTCCATGGCCACATCCTGAGGGGAGATGACGAACCCCAAGAATGTGGTGGAACGCTGGTGGAAAGCACATTTCTCCAACTTACAGTAGAGTCGATGGGCCAGCAACATCTTTAGGACCGCTCTGGCATGCTGGAGGTGTTCTTCTTCCGTCTTTGAGTAAATCAGGATTATGTCGAGGTACATGAAGACCCAGCAACCCAGCATGTCCCGGAGCATATCATTTGATGATGAGGGCCGGAGGGTGCCCTGGCGGAGGCCCTCAGTAACAAATTCTTCCATGGCCCGCTGTTTATCCTTGGAGAGGGAGTAGAGATGGCCGCAGGGTGGAGTCGTACTGGGAGAGATGGAGGGAGAGTTGGAGGAGTCACCTGTCTATAGGAATCCAAATGGGAAAGTGCAGATATTGTCAAATTGACATTGAAAACAAGACCAGTGTCACAAAGAAGCAAGACCGCAGTGGCAGGAATATCCTTTCACATAGTGCCATCTGCTGGACACTGCAGGAGTTTCCTTATTTTTAATGCTCCCTGTACACTAGGCCAGCTCAAACTATGGGACTGGTGCCGGGCCGTGAGAAGTTCTTCGTCGGTCCGCGGAGCCTCGGTTCTGCAGCACTCAAAATTCTGTCAGATCCAGCTCTGATCTCAGCGCTGCTATCACTGCGTGCCCCGCCCCCTTGACTTCACAGCCAGCCCCCTCGGGATAGTGTCTTCCACTCATGTATTTGTGCGAGACGGCTTTTTCTTAACTGACAGTAGAATTTAGATTCTCAGCCCAAACCCGAACACAGCCCGAGCCCGCGGGTCGGGTCGGCCCAATATTTTCTGCTACTATCCACTAGCAATGTGGGTATGATGTTCTTGATAGATGTTCTTCACACACTCTGTTCTTCACTTTAAGTTGTAGTATTAGTTTACATCCTGATGTGAATGGTTGCAATCTTGGTGTCAACAACAGAGTTTACCTTTTATTAATAACTGGAATGTTTTCTGGGAGCGTCCTA
>JBBKCR010062092.1:0-10407 GCA_037577295.1 Ladigesia roloffi | reverse complement strand
GTGTGTGTGTGTGTGTGTGTGTGTGTGTGTGTGTGTGTGTGTGTGTGTGTGTGTGTGTGTGTGTGTGTGACAGAGAGCGAGAGAGAGTGAAAGCAGCAGGCTCTAGGCGAAGAAAACAAAAGAGGTTCCTCTGAAATGTCTGTCACTGGAAGGGGAGAAGCAGAGAAAGCCTCATCACAGCTAGCCTTCCCGCTAAGAGACCAATTTCACTACAGTCCAATTATCTGTGGAGCGCCTCACCGCTACCTGATAGGAAAAGGGCTGCAGGAGATGAGGATGCGCAGAAATGACCATCCACAGCTCTGTGATGGGATCTTTGCTTGAATTCTCCTTCTGCCATGCATGCTAATGTGACCATGTTGTGTTAGCGACCGTGGATGTTGTGTTAGCGACCATGGAACATAATATTTTCAAAGAAGCTTTGAATCACACTGGCCACTTCCGTTTCTGAAGCTACGGCAGCGTAAATGGTGGCTTTATCCTAAACGAATCTGAACTAGTACTGAATTGGTATAAAAATGTGGGATTCCATCTACTTCACAATAAGAAGGAATAATTACAATTAATTAATAGGACAGACTAAATAATAAGAATCACATTCACGGTCGTTAATGAATAAGTTACAATAGATACTGAATACTTCATGGTAGTTAGTGTATATTTCAAGGAGAAAAACAAATACTGAATAAATGGCATTAAGTACTGAATTATACATAGAGTGTATGCTTTATAGTGGACACTGAGCAGTCTGTGGAGGTAGCTCAGTGAGTAGGATCCTGGGTTCGAATCCTACCTCCAGCACCACCACTGGGTCCCTGAGCAAGACCATTAACCCCCAGTTGCTCCAGGGAGACTGCCCCCTGTAGTTAGGAATGGAAGTCGCTTTGGATAAAGGCGTCTGATAAATGCCATAATTCACAGCAGCTACTAAACAGTTCCTGTTAACTACAAATTTGGAGTAAGTAAAACATTTTCAATAGTAGCTACTGAATAACTCATAGTGGATACAGAACAATTCACAGTAGTTACTGATTTATCCATAGTAAGTACTAAATAATTATGGCAGGAGATCAATAACTCAGCATAGACAATGAATAATTGTGACCCGATCTGCCGTAATGAGCCGGAAGTTCTGTTTATTCAGATACAGGCCGATTATGTTGAAAAACATCAAAAATGTTGATTTTGTTTTGGCCTTAAATGAAAGAAAATGTCTTCAGACTTAATCTTCATCATGGAAATAACTGTGAAAATGTACTTAAACGGCTATTTAATTTGAGTTGCATCTCTCAAATCTTAAAGTACATCCAAAATAAATGCTGTTATTACTCGTTTCAACCGACGAGTTCTGGGTCTCCTCTGAAATGTCACAATCTCAGCTGCACAAATATGGTGTTAAAATGTCAATCCCTGATCTTAGTAAACCAGTCAAAATGCTTAAATCACGGTACATGCCCGTGCTGACACCTGCAACCCGCAGCGTCACGGAAAAAACTTTTCTCAATTTTTCAGTTGGAAAATTGTGCTGCAAAACCATAATTTAAACGATTGTAACTTGACAAATGTTTGAAATATAGCTCTGACCAAGGTATAATTTTAAAGCTTATTTTCTCACTGATACCAAAACCTCAATTTTGGGTCACTGGGTCTCATTTTGCCAGATTGTTACAATTATTAGTAACAATTAACACTAAATAATCCATCAGAGTTTAAAGATCTTTGCGTTTTAGCTGCAGTGACCGAAAGAAAGCACTGTGGTCCTGAGGCTCTGAGGTCACATGATGTGGACGCCTAAATTGAGCTGTAATTAATTTATTTTAACATTGTACCAACAAGCAACAATCAGTTGAACTTAAAGATGTTGCTGAAGCTACAAATGCTCTGGCTCGAAGAAAAAAATCTAAACTTTCAAATACTGAATATAAAGTTTAAGAAAACAACTAAGAAAACCGAGACTTTTTTAGGGTCCTCTGTACGAGGCAGGACGATCTTAGCGTAAACATTTCAGAGGACACTGTTTCACAGCAACAGCAGTGACAATTGCTCATGCTCCTGTCAGCATTCTCCCATACTTACAGTTCAAATAGCGAGAACAGAAAAAAAATAGCGAGAACACAAAAAGACATGATCACAATGACAGGCAGCCATGGGGTGGAAAAGTCCCTCAGAACCATCTGAATTGCTTCTTGTTCTGAAGGACAAACACTGCCCAGAGCTAGACAACATTAGACGGCTTTGAGGAACGCAAGAAGCTGCAGACCCGAACGAACTCAGCGGCAGACTTTCCACCACCAGGATTCCTGAGGACTTTGTGGGACTCAGTGAGACACTTTTCTGCTTCAAAGAGATCTGAACTGGTCTTTCAGTTACTGGTTAATGCTACTGGTTGTGGTGGCTGGAATGGTTAGACTTGGGGCACCCATATACTAGGGACCGATGTGGACATTTTCAAATACAGAACTATGCAAAAGTCTTTAAACCTGTTTATATCTGCAGTGGGTTTCTTTCTGCCACCAAAAAACACAAGTGAAAATTAGAATAAACAAACAAGAAGAGTAAAAACATATCAAGATTCACTTTCTTCTAAACAGGAGTTTGTTAGAAGAACACGGGTTTGGTTTCAAATTTCTGCTCAGTTCCTTGAGTTATTGTTTGGATTTATAAAATTCCATAAGCAGCTCAACCTAATTAAATCTAATGAAGTAAAACCAGACAGACCAGGTATTTGATTGTAGCTAAAATAAATATTGGACTTCCATGAGGTAAGAGGTCTGGAAATGGTTAGAATAGTTCGCCACACATAAAAACAAACTTTACTGTAATAATGTTAATAGTATTTATTGTAATATTAATTTTTTATCATCCAGCCATGGACAAAACCTGGGTGTTATCCTGGATGAAGACCTAAGTTTTGATTATCACATCAAAGTTGTCATAAAGTCAACACAAAGTTGACTTTGTGTCCAAACAAGCCTGATCCATGCCTTCATTTCCTGCAGGGTTGACTATTGTACTGCTCTCTTCACTGGCATTCCCAACAAGTCCATTTGAGCTCCGAAATTTGCACTTTTTATGCCCTTTTACTGCACTTTTATTGTGTTTATTTAACATTTAACATTTAACATTATTGTTTCCTTTCACTTCTTGTAAATTAAAAATGTGTTATTATTTTCATCTCATTTTCCATTATCTTAATTTTAATTCCCATTGCTGTAAAGCACATTGAATGACCTTCTGTGTATGATATGCTATACCATAGCAACCACCTAGTAGCATCCTAGCGACCACCTAGAACACCATGTTAACGTCCCAGCAACCGCTACACTTACCACAGCAACCACTCACTATTTCATATACAATTTAAATATTGAATAATTTGAATAATTTAGTCATAATCCAGCATTGTCTAAAAAAGTTCCTCGTGCAGTACCTTTGGACTCCACGGTGGACGACACCTCGCTCTCTGCATCCTCCTCCTGCCGGGGCTCCTCCACTTTCACCTTCTGGACCTTACAGGGCCGTCCCACCCTGCAACGCAATGACATCATCAGTGACATCACCACCCATCCTCCTGATTTATACCAGACACTGTAATACTACTACATCTACCACTAATACTAAACATAGTGTTAATTGTGTATATTTATTCACCTCTTTTGGGTTATAAAATCTCAAAATTGCTTTAAAACACTGGCGAAATCTACCTGAAATAACAATACATTAAGAAGGGTTTTTGCTTGTCTGGTAAAGTGAATATTTTGGAGATGGTTTCTGTTATAATCAGCCAAGACAGTAAACCAAGGCATATGAAGTGGAGAAAATTATAATCTGGTAACAGTGGTAGCCACTGTACTGGACTGGTGGGTTACTGGTTAATGCTACTGGTTGTAATGTTTAGACCTGGGGCACCCAGATACTAGGGACAGACGTGGACAAGGAGGGCTTTGGAATATTAGGCAGCAAGTGTAGTGTCAGCTCTAGGCATCAATGCTGGAAGCAGAAACAATTGGCAGAGCGAAAGAATCTACACTTCAACGACGACCAAACTGTGATGGCTGGAGTCTGAACATCTCCAAACCGGCAGGTCTTGTTAGGGGTTCCTAGAATGGAGTGGTCAGTATTAACAGAAGAAGAACAGTAGATCCGGCGACAGGATCATGGACCCAAAGAATCACAAATGTTTGTGGGAAGCAAAGATTAGTCCATCTGGTTGGGCCCCACAGAATGCAGCTGTAGCACAATGGCTGAAAAATTCAATACTTCTCTGAGAAAAAGGGGACAGAACTAGTGCTGAAGTTCTTGAGACCGATCTTGAGTGGTCTTGGTCTAATCTTGGTTTTGATTCTATTTGATCTTAGTCTTGTCTTGGTCTCGGACATGGCAGTCTTGATGGGACAGTGAAAAAAAATAGATAACCGCAAATGTGCATCATCACAGGACAGTATCAGTATTCATTACGTGCATCAATAAAAATGCAAACTGTCAGATGTCCATGAATTTGGGAGTAATTCACTTTGGGTTTACAGAGCACAAAGAGTAGATTTGCAAGACGTCCCAGAACAACATTCTGCTGTTTGCCAATATTGTCGAAACACATAGACAAGATAATTGAAAAGATAACATGAATTTGATTTAACGAGTAATGACTTTACAGCAGTGCCTCTTTTCTCTACAGTCGATCTGAGAAAAGTTTCTAGCCCTAGACTGTTTTTGGTCTCGGTCTCCGTCTCAACCAGTCTTGGTCTTTGTCTCGTCTAAGTGTGTCTCGGTCTTGGTCTTGGTATCCTACAGTCTTGGCAGGGTCTTGGTCTTGGTCCAGGCAATCTTGACTACAACACCAGCCAGAACACACAGTGGGGTCAGAACACACCCCTGCTTTTAATGGGGCTGTGTAGCTGCAGACCGGTCGGAGTACCCATGCTAACCCCTGCATACCTAAAAGGGTCTTGTGAGCATCAGAACTGGACCAAGGAATGGTGAATGAAAGGAACTCAGTGTGCAAATTGAATACAATAACTCACACATACACTCACATACATACACACATCAGATGAATCACCTCACAGCCAATTTCGGAAACCTCTCAGTAGAAGTTCAGCCTGTTTATTCCTGCTCTGACTGACGATGGGAAGCCTCGCTTCTCCTTTGTACATTCACACATCTGAGTGTTTTTATGTGAGGCTCCTATTCGATATGAGGTGGAAAAAGGAGCCTGGTGCAGTGAGGGCCACTAATCCTCATTTGAAAGTAATATCAAATACTCTGCAAGCGTTCATGGCTATTTCTGGGACAAACGAATAACAGCTGATTAAGGAGATTAACATCTCCAGCCTGCAGAATAAACAAGATAATGCCAAAATAAACCCCGTCCTTGACTCTGAGGAAACGGTGGGGAAGCGTGTGCTCCAGCTTAAAGCGGACGCGGCTCCTAAAGAGCTCCTGCTCCGGCTGGGAAGCTGGATCAGTGCAGGACCTGCGGATGACCTCCTCTGTGGTGGTTCAGGTTCTGTTTGAGTGAACTAAAGAACCGGGGGAGAGAAAAACCAAAGTGATTCTAGATGTACTAACTGTTCAACTATCTATCAGTCTATTCATCTTTATATACTTTAGTGCATCTGTCTAGCAATCTTTCTGTCTATCCATTCAACTATCTATCTATCTGTCCATTCGTCTAATTTATACTTCTGTGTATCTGTCTGATTATCCTTGCTTCCAACTATGTACCTGTCTGTCTCTCTATACATCCATCCACCCAATATTCTATCCATTCTGTGTACCTAGCCATCCATCTGTCTGTTTATCCATCCTTCTATCTTTATCTATGTATCTATTCATCAACCCATCCATCCAATCACTTTCCCATTCATTCCTCTAATTTAGACTCTGTGTATCAATCAGTTCTAATACATATATGTTCTTTCTGTGTTCTGTCCATCCATCGATGCTTCTATCCATCCAGCCTTCAAGACAAAGTAGTCTAGTCTTAGTCCTTAAAGCACGGTGACTGTACAGGGGCTACTCATGTGTCTCTTTATACATCAATCAATATATTGATCTATCCATCCTTTCATCACTCAGAACAATAGGTAAGAACCAATCACATTCTCTGGTGAATCGCTGGGTCTATGCAGCGTATGAAACCTAATACATTTCAGATGGAGAAAAAGAGAAAAGAGAAAAGAAAGTGAGAGAGAGAGAGAGACAGAAAGAGAGAGGAGTTGACAACTCTTGGCTGGAACAATTGACAGTTTATTGGAACACATTAAAAGAAGGAAAAAACAGTTTGTTGTTGTGTTTATCCAAATGATGAACAATGGTGTGAGTAATTAGGGTCTCTGTCATAAGATACACCCCCATACCCCCCACCCCCCACCCCCCAAACACTCACACTACCACCACCAACAACAACATCAACACCAGCCAACAGGATTTACAGATGAGCGGCAGGCATTAACAGCCAAACCATGAGTCAGACACAGCCTGCATTCCAAACCAAACCGATTCACGGGGTCCTCCAGGGTCAGCAGTCTTCACCAGCCAACTTCAAAGTGGAGCAGAGACCGGACAGGCTGACAGGAATTATGAGCCAATTAGAAACCAGAACACAATCGAGATGGACGTTACTTCAGTCTGGAACATGTTTCGGGAGATTACATGCTAAACGCACAGCTCTGAGGGGCCGGCAGGCATTAGGTGCCAATCTCAAACACCAGAACCTTAATCCTGACAGTCCAGCAGGCATTTGGAGAAGATCCTACGATTGGAACTGAGCTCTGGGTACGTCAGCAGGCATTACGAGCAAAATTCTGACTCACAGGGCTCATAGGAGCCAGCGGGAGTTACGTGGCGGCCTCTGACGGGCACAATTCAACACGTCTGGCAGGCATTAGTAAACAATGCACAGTTACAGAGTGCAGCCCATTTGCTGATGAGCGGTTCATACTCAGCCTCCTCCAGACCCTTGGAGCGAATTAAGGACTTTACCTTCTTTTGGGTTCTGCGCCAACAGGCTTCCTCGGCTGCGCCGTGTTGGGCTTGTCTGGGTGCGAAGGTGCCGGGGAGACGGGTTCACTGAAAACAGGGAGAAGAAAAAGAGAATGAAAAGGAACAGTGATGAATAATTGACTCTTCTGTTGCTCACCCATCATCAGGACCAGCCGGTCCACACGTCACATCAACACACCACCTTTAGAGACGAAAAAGGCAGAACCAGCGAAACAATGGACACGGATCTGCCGAAACACCTTTATTATGTTAATTTGTGCATCCCAGGAGGCCCTGCTAAGTGCTGATAATGTTGTTCATCATTTGTGTATAAATAAAAACCCCAGGCAGCCTCAAAATTAAGCCCACGGTAGAAAACAAATTTGAGAACACTGGTGGTCTGGTTAAAATGTTCCAAATAATTTATATTATTTGGAAATACTGTCAGCAGTTATTACAAACTAAGGCAAACCTCTTCAGTTCTATTCTTGCACCTATAAAAGTTATAAAACCTATAAAACTATAAAAAACCCATAAGAAACTGAAAATTTCCAGGAGATGTACATTTGAAGGCTAGTCCATCGAGGACCCCGCAGAAGAGCCACTGGAGCCCAAAATGATTAAAAAGTTCATGCTGCTTTGAGAGAAAGTGCTCAGAACACACAGTGCTGGGTATGGGGCTGCAGACCCGTCAGAGTGGAACATGGAGGACTGGAGCATGGAGCAATTGAAGAAGGTTCTGATGAACCATCACATGGATGGCCAAGTGTTCCTCACCTGATGCCAGAAGAGAGAGCGTAGCAGCAGAGGATGGGTGATGCTCTGGACAACGATCTGCTAGGAGTCCTTGTCTCCTGAGTTCATGTGGATGTTACTCTGACACAGACCAGCTACCTAAATCTCCAGTTCAGTGCATTTCCAGTTCACCCCTGGTCAGCAGGATGATGTCTAATCCGGCAAACTGTAAAGGAACCATTAGGGCCTAGTTTTTCGCCCTGCTATCAGGAAGTCATGGGTTCGATTCCCAAGACCGCTAGGCATCTCTGAGGTACTCTGAGTAAGGGACTGTCCCCCCACTCTGCTCCCTGGGTGCTGTGATCCTGGCTGCCCCCTGCTTCACTTAAATTACATGTAGAGGAAGAATTTCGTGGTGTTCACGGGTAACCGAAAGGTTTTTCAAACACTTCGCTTAAAGAACATCACAGAGAGTTCAGCTTCCTAACCCCAGATCTTAATCCGACTGAGTATCTGTGGATAAACCAGTCTCATTCACGGAGATCTCACCTCTCAACATGCAGGGCATGAAGGAGCAGCTGCTGGTGCAGGGCCACGGCACATTCAGAGGCCTTGAATAATTTCCCCTTTTAACAAATACAGATACAAATAGCGGCCGCTCTGCACACCCCTAGTGTGTATGTAAGTGTGTGTGTGAGGGTGTCTGTGTGTGTATGAGTGTGTGTGTGAAGGTGTCTGTGTGTGTTTGAGTGTGTGTGTATGAGGTTCTGGAGTCACAAGGGGGACCTACACAATATTAGGCAGGTATGTGTGAGTGCATGTGTGTGCGTATGAGTAAGTGTGTGTGTGTTTGAGTGTGTGTGTTTGTATGAGGTTCTGGGGCACCTACACTACATTAGGCAGGTGGGTTTAAAATTATGGTGCAATGGTTTACATTAAAAATGACGTATATGGAGATGAAAGCCCCCCACCCTCCCACCCCCCACCGCCCTAACGATGCCCTCAGCAGCAATGGGGGAGGTATTACAGCCACACGACTGGCGCTGTTGCTGAGGGTGCCCCCGAGTCCTGCTAGTAAGAGCGCCTTCCACTGGCCGCCTCACAGGCCTTTGCTTCGCATTCCCCACATTCCTGTGGTAATCTGAGAGGGAAACATTATCAGAGGGATTGAAAACGCCAGCAGAGATGCCAGGACCGGAGGCAAAGCCAGACGAGGAACTGCCTCCAAGCTGCCCACTCGCTGAGCCTGTGAACAGTTGGGGGGGTGGAGGGGAGGTGGTGATATTGTGGTGAGGATGTCGGTACAGTTTTGTTCCTCGCTGCCAGTTTCCTCCTCATTTTAGCAAAGAAGATTCTGGACTAGTCTCCTCCGCGTACGGACGTGTTTACTGTACATACGCAAAATATTGACGATAAATCACTTTGTTTGCAAAGACTGCCAGAAGCAGGTCCATCAGGAGCTTAGACCCACTACTGAGCAGCAGCAAGCTCGTCTGCTCCATGGTGGTTGGACACAACGTCTCTTTGTGCAGAAGCTGCACTGAACACAGAGCCTCTGTGTCTGACACCATGTGAGAGTCGATGTCCAAACAATGTACGGTCAGCATGGGACCTGTGGCAGCAACAGGTGGGATATGGCCTGAAACTCCATAGTGGAGCTATAAGGAAGGTGTTTCCAATAAAGTGGCCACTGAACGGATGCATAAAGTGGTGTTTCAAGCAAGGTGTGTGCGTCTGTGTGTGCGAGGACGAGTGTGTGTGTGTGTGCCTGTGTGTATGTGAGTAAGTATATATAAATGTGAGGGTGAGTGTGAGTGTGTATGTGTATGTGTGTGTGTTTAAGGGTGAGTGTGTGAGTGTGTGTGTTTGAGTAGCCAGCAAGCTGAAGAGGACAGTGGAAGCACAAGGTGTTTCCAATAAAATGGAAAGTGAGAAAAAGCACAAAGAGGGTGTTTCCCGTAATGTGGCCAGTGAGTGGAAGCACAGGATCTGAGCATGATGACTGCATCAGTATATAGTGTGTTTGTGTGAGTGTGTGTGTGTGAGGATGAGTGTGTGAGTGTGTGTGTGTCTGAGGGTGTGTCTGAGGTTGAGTGTGAGTGTGTATGAGTATGAATGTGTGTGTGGGTATGTGTGTATATGTGTGTGTGAGTGTGTGTGTATGTCTGAGTGTGTGTGTCTGAGGGTGAGTGTGTGAGTGTGGGTGTGTGTGTATGAGTATGAATGCGTGTGTGTGTGTGTGTGTGTGTGTGTGTCTGTTTGCGTGTGTGTGTTTGCGTGTGTGTGTGTGTGTGTGTGTGTGTGTGTGTGTGTGGAATAAGACTGCGTCTGAATTTGTACGTGCAATGGCATGTTTTATTGCCTTGTGTGCTACAACCTAACTGAGGTTCTTCATGATTATACACACACAGAGCTGCACTCTGGACTTTATAAATGTCGAGGAAGATGGAGGGAATTTTTTTTGTCATGGTTACACACATCTCACACACACACACACTCACATTTACATCTTTGTCTGCAGCGACCTTCACTTTCTCTGTACATCCTCAACTGTTGCGTTTTTCCTTAGCTGACTGTGGCACTGTATGGGATTGCTCTTTGGTGGACTGGGCTGCCATTGTGTGTGTGTGTGTGTGTGTGTGTGTGTGTGTGTGTGTGTGTGTGTGTGTGTGTGTGTGTGTGTGTGTG
>JBBKCR010062072.1:0-10408 GCA_037577295.1 Ladigesia roloffi | reverse complement strand
GCTTCACAAGTGACATCAAAAGCAGCCGAGAACCGAGCAGCAGTGGAAGGGTTAATAATACGACAGCAGTGTTGTGCTGCAGAGGCAGGTTTAACTTTGGCAGGAGCAGTCTTAATTAAAACAGGCATATGATCAGAAAGCACAGGATCACCAAACCTTAAACTGAGAAATAGGCAAACCATGAGATAAAACAAGATCAAGTGTGTGACCCGACTTCTGCTACATATCTAGCGTTCAGCAAGCCGAACCTAGTAAGAACTGGTGGGTCCACAGCTTCAGATGGCCGGGGAGCCTGGCGCAGATCACAGATGTTGTGGTGGTTAACACCGCGCCAGCGCGGGCGAGGGGAGCAGGCCCGAAACAACTCTCCCAGGCCAATGATAGGCACAAGGCAACCACGGAGTCCAAATAGCTTCGAGAGATCGCACGACCAGCCACAGCACCAAACCTAATCAAATGGGGTGAGGACTAGGCATGCGCTGAGCCTCACAAGCCTACCACAACGCTTTCCCGGACGACGAGAACGTTTACGCCGGGGAGGTAGAGCCGGGACGCGTGGAATCCTCGCTAGGAATGGTGTTAACGATCCATGTTCTTTGAATTCTAGCTTAGCTAGAGCTTGGGAATCTTGGATGGAAGGACGAAGATTCAGTAGTGTTTGGTGATCATACACTATTAGAGCGCTAACAAAACATACAAACATTAAAAACATAAACACTAATAGAAGGAGCAGACTGCAAGCCACACACACCGGCGCCATCTTGTGTAGTAGTAGTAGTAATAGTAACAGTAGTATTACTAGTAATAGTAGTAGTAGTAATAGTAACGGTAGTAACTGTAGTGGCAATAGAAGTAATAGTAATAACATTTTCCCAATTGTTTACACAATTTTCTGAAAGCAGGACTCATATTGTGAGAAATCTACACTCAAATAAAAAAACACACACCCAATGGGCAAAACCCTTCAATTCTCCTGCAAATTGAAACTTTATATTCAAAACAATGCACTTTCTTCTCGAAATGGTGTTCGTTTTTCACACACAAAACATCACATGAACCAATTGATCACTAATGTGCTTATGGTAAAACACGTGGACCGCTCATTATCCTTTCATTATAAAGCCTTTTTTGATCAGTGTAACCCTACAGACAGTACATAGGCCTACATACATGCAGCGGAAAAAAATTCAGAAAATTGTTTGTAAACAAAACACACAAATACATGGTTTCCCACAAAAATAATGTACACAGTGTTCATCCCAGCCAACACGAAGTTGCAGAGACCGTGGTCTACTTATACAAACAGAAGAATTTACTGAATACAGTTACAAAAAAAACCCCAAAAAACAATTGCTGCATCCTTTCTTTCTAGAATAGTAGAATAGACTGACTGTGTAGAAATACAAAATAGGAATACATTTCCCAAATACTGAAACAGTCTACAGAACAGTCCACAGGCAGTACTGTACTACAGTAATGTTCTCCTTCAGTACAGGGAGATTTTTTACCTAATTTCATTTCAGAAAGTCTGGATGATAGAGGATACAGTGTACCTGCCCAAATCTGGCTGAACTCTATACCCAGCGTCCCTCATGGTTAGATCATTGTTGACCACATGGTCAACCACAGTGACTGATCTAATTCTTCCTTAGCCTTTCTTGTCTTCATCCTCCCCTTCCTCCTTCTCTCCTCTCCTCTGTCTCTGTTTCCAGTGTTGGCATCCTTTGCTCTAAAATAGAAGAGCTCACCTTTTGCTCTTTTTAAAGCTCTGATTCTTAATTGCTATTATGTGTGATAGATATTTACGCATGTGATGAGTTAGTATGCAAAGTAGGGCAATTGGCTTTACAATCCAGAGAACTGTGTGTAGTGTTTTGAAAAAAGTGTGTTTTAAAACTGTAATTTGAGGGTTAAGCAGGAATTGTGCTTGGGGTTTAGCAGAATTGGTTCAGGTGGTTGGTGCATCAGTAAGATTTTGTAGTCGTTGTGTCTGAAATACAAGAAATTGTGTGTAAACAACCAAGCAAAACTGTAGTAGAAGTAGTAGTAGTACTTGTAGTCGAGGTAGCAGTGGTGGTGGTGATATTAGTAGAAGTAGTGGTAGTCACAGCAGTAGCAGTAGTAGTAGTAATAGTAATAATAGTTGGAATAGTAGTAATAGTAATAGTAGTAATAGTAGCAATAGAGGTAGTGATATTAACCATAGTAGTGTTGGTAGTATTTAGCTTTGTACAGAATGCCTGTAAGTCCAGAACTCTTTCAGAAGTACCTGTACAGTACTTGTGATCCTCTTCTTCTGTAGAGATGTGGTGAGATTTGCATGTGCTGATTAGTTTGCATTTAAATACATTTCTGTAACTGCCAAAGATCTCTATCACCTCGGCTTTCACACGTCGTCCATCATCTGATCCCCAGGATGTATCTTTACAGGTATTCCTGAGGAGCTCAGGGCCTCCCAGATCAGAGCACCATCAATTCTGACATCTCACCTCTCCTCCTCGCTCTACTTCTGGAAAGGCTGCATCATTTCTTCAGGAGGTTCAGTCTGGTCCTCAGCTCTCCAAAGGTCTCTGAGAAAATAGTTTTTTACAGGTGCTTTGAGGACTTGCAGGCCAGGTGTTGGACAGTTCTCAGGCTTTTGCACTGATCCCAGTTCAGTACAGAATTCATTTCAGCACATTTCCTGGTGAAACCTGGGGAAATGGTATTTATCCACTATGCTGTTCAACCAACTGCCCTTCAGAATCTGATCTGTATTGACTGGAGCTTTAAATTATTATAAACCTACACAATGTTCTTCCCCATATTTTATATATTTGCTCGTTTCATCTTTTTTTATTGTTTTTCTATGCTTTATTGAAATTATTTGATTTCATTTTATTTTTCGTTTATTCGTTTTTAATTTACCACTATTTTTATGTTTGCTTATTTATTAAAATGTAATTCCTGTAAAGCTCATTGAATGACATTTGATTATGGTAATGGTTTACATAAATAAACTTGACTTGATTATTCTGTTGTCCTTTCAATAACAAGATATTGTGAGAAGTCCCCAAATTTGGTGCCAGATAAGCTTTGATTGACACAGAAAATCAAAAAGTCAATAAATGTAGTGACAAAGTGTGATGAATTGGCAACAATTTCTTTCATCTGGACAGAAAATCAAACTACATTGCCATCCTGCAATCCTGTTCCTCACCCAATGTCACGGTTAGACTTAACATAAATAAAGGAAGGGGGAGCGGACGCCACAGGATACCAGAACAGACTTTTAATAAAAAGGAAAACACAAACCAGAATACAAAATTGAACTCAAAACCGGGGTGTAAATCACCAACTCAGAATACAGAACACCTCAAACTAACAGAATATAAACCCAGACGCCCCGGCTAGAGGATACCCAGACTGCCGGGGCAAACAGAACCAGGAACAGAGGGCTCTGACACGCTGACCAGGAACCCACAAAAACTGGAGGAACACGGGTCTAAACAGGGGACAGAACAAACAGGGATCATTACATAGACAAGGCCCAGACAAGAACAAAACGTACCAGGCTCGTGCTCCCCAAACGAACAAACTAAAACCCAAAACCCCAGGTTTGCCTCTGCGCTATGTAAACGGGTATACGTGGCTGGAGGTGAGAGGTGCCCGTACAGGAACAACAGGCCTGGATAACAGGGGGGGAACACGAACCTGAGAACAGAAACACCAAGGAGAGAATACATAAACAAGGAAGACATAACTCCAGACTCTTTATGGACTACCGAACAAAACCGAAATAGAGATTTACAACCATGAATATACAATGACAAAACAGACACATAAAAAGACCAAACCTCTGCTCTAGAACACTACCAAACCCAAACAGGAAAACGGGACATGGGACAGGGATATTCGGGAACACGGTTCACGGGAAATGTGGAAACACTGAAACGAGAACTGAAAGGGACAAACATCAAACACAGTACAAACACCAGAGAACAAAGAACTCCAAGCCACACGAGAGAACAGGAACCAAGACACATGACAGGAACAGGGACAAACACAGACACCGGCTCTCTACTAGGCCAACGTGCTCCTTGAAGTAATTCAAAGAACAAGCTGGCCTCCGGAACATACAGAGAGGACTCACACCACACACCAGACAGGACAAAAACATACCGGGAGGTCCATGCCTCTCACTATAAACACCCAAAGTGCAAGGAAAAACCAGAAGGCTATCCTCCTGTACTGTCCCAACCTGGTCACCAGCTACTCGAACGCCCCCATAAGCGAAGCTTATGGCGCGTACGGGAACCACTCGAGACGGGTACCTCTTTATGGGTACCTCATATACAGGGGAGTCCCAGGGAGGGGTAACACCAGCAGGGACAAGACACAGGAGGTACATATCAGGGGGGGAAGAGAAGGGAGGGAGAAGAAGCACGGACCCAAACACACAACCAGGAAACAGACAGACAGGGGTTAACGACTGACAATCCAGAATACTTACGTGCCCACTGTTCATGATCCGAGCTCCACACAAACTCTTTCACTGACCAGGGGCCAGGGGAATCCCCACAGGTGGGGGCTTATACAGGAAACAGAGGTGGAGGGAGAAACCTCCCTGACTTTCCTCCAAAATCATATATCCTTATTCATACTTACCTAACCTCGGAAACGCTGGAGAAGCCTTGCTTCTCCACGGGCTGTTGAGGCTGTAACCCCAAGTCAGGTGTACTCGAGGTTCTTCCTCGGACTCACTGGACGAGGGGTCTCACCTTCTCCAGCCAACGAGGGAAACAGGGTATATCCCCGGGTCAGGAGGATCCAAGGATTTTCCTCGGAAACCTCGAGGAGGAGCCTCTCACTCCTCAGGCCATCGAGGGGAGGTGACCCAACAAGATCGGCGCCGACTGTGCACCACCGCGAATATTAAAAACCTGACAAACCAGGACTAGGAGGGGGAGGAATAGATATCCGAAAGGATAAGCGCACGTCCGAGCGGAAACCAGGAACAGACAGACAGACCAGGGCAGGAGCTCGGACCTAGGACACAGGCACGTGAGAACATTTACAACCACAAACACATAATGAGATCAAGAAAACCAAAACCACACAGAAAACATCCAGACTGGCCCACACAGAAACACACACACAACAATATGCGACAAATGACACCCCAGGGGAAATGAGGGACAGGTGACAAGACTTAATGGGGAAAGGTACAAACTGAGGAGACACACTAGGTAGGGGACCTACATAGGACAGACAGAAGTAAAGGGACCCACTAACCGAAACAAAAGGGGAAATAACAGGACCAGAAACGGCCGAGATGGCACAGCCATCACACCCAATGTGTTCTTCAACACCTAAAATATTTGTAAATTATGAATGGTCCATGTTTGACTAGTAGGGAATTTCACACCTCTGCAGAAATGTGGAACCTCATTACCCTCAATCAAAGGGCAAGACATGGAGGGGGACAAACATTGATTATTTAGAGTTACCTCAACCCACCCACCTCCTCAACATGGTGCATACCCAGCTGAATATTTAATGAAGCAACAGATCAAACATCCTTTCAGTGCAGGACCAAAACACAGCAGAAACGTCAAAACAAAACGAGTTACAACGAGTCAGCCAGAGGTTTGCAGTCACTTTGCAGGCATGATGCTGAGAAGACTCAAGACATTTGAACAAAGAGGCTATTGTTCTGAACAGACCAGTTCTGAGGAGGACCTGTAGTCTTTGCAGTTTTCTGGAAACATAAGAAAAGCCCAGCGAAGAGACGGCTGAGAACCAAGAGCCAGCAGGAGTGCATTGGCAGCTGGAAGAAAGAGCTGAAGATAAGAACGGCTGACAGACTAAACCTGTAAACCAGAAAGACTCGAAAGATGTCAGTCTGAGAGAAAGTGTGTATAAGCACTAAGAAGATAATGATGGTGTATAATCTGATCACACAACACACACACCCTCACAAGGCGAGGTGTAAGGAAAGTCTTTATGTAAAATAGTTCTCTTGAAGTGAGCAGAAGGGCAATTAAAGTCACTGAAGCTTCCACAGTCCACTTCACATCAGAGTCAGTGTGAAGTGAGGCTGTTAACTCCCTCAAACACACACTGGGATTCAGAGACAACCTGAGGACACTACCTTTCACTCAAGCTTTTCACTGGAGACTGACCATCCAAGATTCAGAAACCACTGCCTTCTCCCTGTTGACTCGCCTGTTCTTTCAAGCTCCAGAAATCAGTACCTTGTATCTGGCGACTCCAATGTTTCTCCAAGATCCAGGAATAAACATCGTCTAGCTGAAGACGTTCCTTCGAGCTCCTGAAATTACCATATTCTATCTGAAGGCACCTTCATTAACACCAAGGCCCTTTTTAGGACCTGTGAAAGGATCATGGGTTTTTGCGACTTCAGCCTGTCCTGCTGCTTGAGGATTTTGGAGGTGATTTTTTGCGGCCTGTCCCTGATGATCCCCATGTTCCGCGGCTCCATGGGCAACCCGTTTGGCATCTGGTGTGAGTTCGTGTGGATGTTCGGCCTGGCCGTGGCCTTGGTGATCTTCCTGCTGGAGAAGTTCCTGTGCGATAAGTTGGTGGAGATGATTGTGCTGAAGCACACATGGGCGGATCTGGCTTGTGGACTTTCCCTGCAGGCTTCTGTGATGCTTCTCTCAGCTTCCGTCCTGTACTGCTTTGTCTTTGTCTGCGGGAAGCTGGCCTGCATCGCCGAAATCTTCTGCGCCATCTTCTCCATCATCGCCTGCGTCCTCTTCTCGGTGGAAGCTGTCTTGGCCAAGCTCAAGTGTCCGAGTGGATATCTGTCGAGTTTGAGGGGGCTTCTGCGTTTCGCCCAGGCGTTCGTGGCCTGCGTCCTTCTCGCAACAGTGACTGACTACTTCATGGGCGTGGAGAGGCGGTACAAACTGCCGGCCATGGTGTGGTGCATGGTGGTCTATGTGGTTTGCTTCCCGGTGTCTGTGATCTTTATCCTGATCCACCTGATCAAACTCCTGGGGGCGCTGCTGTGCTTTGCCCTCGACAAGCTGGAGGTCATCCTCAACATCGCCGCCGTGGCGCTCTACGTCTCCGCCGCCATCCTCTGGCCCCTGTACGCCTACAGAGACTACCGGAGTGGTCCGGCACACGGCAACCGGATCCACGACCGGCGCTACCACGACCTGAACATGACGTCGGTACTGACATACGTGAATTTGGGTTTATATGTGGTGGACCTGGTCCTGTCTCTGATCGCCCTGTATAAACGTATCTAAAGTCCACCACCTTCACTCTGGACATTTAAACAACAAGTATTTGATTTTTTGTTGTTTATTTTGATCTCACAGAACTCTACCTAAGTGATGTATGCTACCACTTTTCCACTTACTTCACCTGCAGTTTAAATCCCACTGAAAAGTTCTCCATCCACATTATAATTAATAACAATTATATTAAGGGGCTTTATGTAGTAACGAATAATAAAAAATATGTTATTTTCTGGCAGATAAAGGAACTCTGATGGTGAAAATTATGTAAATGTATTTGTTAGCAAGGAATATTGAGTTTATTTTTAGTAAATATTTAGTGAGACTATAGAAAATATTGAAATCTCAGAACGTATGAAAGTGTGAATTGGCCCTTTTTTGTTTATATAATTTTTTTTTTTTCATTTCTCAACTCTCTGTTATCCCTTACAATTAAACAGGATGTTGTTGTCACTGTGGGATTAAAGCTAATGTATGCTATGAGCTCTGTTCTGATTGGCTCCTTATAACTTCAGAGTGAAAGGGTGGGACTAAACTGCTAAACATAATTAGGGTGTTATTGTCTTTGTGACATCACAAAAATAAAGAGTTTTTTGCATGCTAATTTCCATGTGTGGAAGAGAAATGTACATTTGGAGAGAAATGTTTATACTGTATCAAGAGTTTGTAGCTAGGGAATGGTCAGCTTTCCCTGATATGGACCCATTCAGTCAGTCAGTCAAACTTTAGATGTGCCTGGGGATATATAGATTTTTTAAATATCCAAAATATTTTAAATAATTAAAAATATCCAAAATTAAGCAGAGAGCTGTCTAAATCTGCAAAAAAACTGCAGTAATGACAAAAAAGAGCTGGTAAGAGCAGCACTTTGTGTATAAAGCCAAAGGCCACACTGTCACAGTTCTGGTCGGCAGCCACCAGGGGTCGCTGTAGGACAGCAGACCCATCCACCACCACCACTGACTTTATGTTTTCCTAATCACTCCCCTCACCTGTTTCTAGTTTAGTTAAGCAGTCCTTGTTTTCTATTGGTTCTGTTGCCCTCCCTTACCCTTCTTAAGTTCACCCCTGATTATGATCACCAGACAGGCATACTTTTCATGTTGTCTGTTTGTTCAATAAAACGAACCTTACCTCATGGCACTCTACGAATCTCCTCGTTCTTCCAACCGGGAGGGTCACGTGACACACGCCTCATTTTTTCTCCATGTTTTGAGCTCATCAGCTCTAGGTCCTCTCACATCAGACTCATTACAAACAGGGGGAAACTCTGAAGATGAAGATGAAATAATATTCAATAATGTATGTTTCTCGCTCTCTCTCTCTCTTTCTCTCTGCTCTGAACATCACTGTTTTAATTCTTGCAGGTGTAAAATACCATAAGAGTAAAATGCCGTATTAGTGTAGTTGATTTCCAGGTATAATAAATGATTTATATGTATTATATTGACATTTTTGTTTGGAATGTTGAATCCATTTTTGGCCAATGTATTAACCAAAAGTAATGTGGTCTCATTTTATTCATAATATATACAGCTACTCACACAAACACTCACACACACACAAAAACTCTAGCTACACAGAAGATATGACTCTTTATCAGAAGTTGGAAACTGACATTGGATATAAAAATCATAAACTGAGCACATGAACCGGCTGGAGTTTATCACCCCCCGCAGAAGAACACAGAGTAGAACATCATCTGAGTTATTGTCTTATTATCACTTCTTTTTTTGTCTCTCTTTTGTTTCTTTCTCTTTCTCTCACTGTCTTCTGCTCTTTCACTCTCTGTGTGATTTTTTTTGAAAAAAAAACAAACTATTTTGCTAAATAAAGATCTGATTTGTACTGAAATCCACTTATAAACATACATATGTATGGCTTAATTACATTTAAAATCCCTTTCCAAATTAAAAAATGTATTTGGTTATTAAACATACAAACTGTGAATAAGATTTTGTGAAATATAAACTGTGAAAAAGATTTTCCTATTATGAGGACGACTACAGACTACTGCTGCTCTAGTTATGTAACGTGCTTTTATATATACAGTATATCTACAGTAAAAGTTTCACAGTTGTATAGCGCCCCCCACTGGCATGGCTGCAGCACCTCCCCATCTCAAACAACACCCCTCCCTTCCTCACTACCCCATAATCTTCTGGAGAATTGTGATAGTCGGGAAAGGCTTAACACTCACAGATTTACACAGATAATAACAAATAATAACTCATTACACACATAATCTCAGTAACGCACATCTACCCCCTTGAAATGCCCCCCAATTACAAACAACAGGCCAACTGGTCACTTAAAGGGATAGTTCACCCCAAAATGAAAATTTGATGTTTATTTGCTTACCCCCAGGGCATCCAAGTCGAAGGTGACTTTGCAAGGAGAAAACAACAAATTAAAAGTTTGCTTCCTCTTCTAACGCGTTGTTTTTCTAAAACTTCTGCAGCCCTGACAAATTTCCTTTTGGAATAACACTTTTCGGGTACATAGTGTTCACAACATTTACCTGTCATTATGCATTGATTTATCGGACACTTTTTAAGGATACTCACATATTCTGTGTTAATAATATTTTAAAACTAACAGCAACAAAAATTGGTAAGCAAAACTCATAAAACTCAGTATGCTGTAGAGAACGATACCCCCCCCACTCCCATAAAATCAGACAAAAATACAATAACTGAAATCCAATTCAAGCATCATGGAGATTTAGCCCTGCCCATTTACTCGTAACAGCATGATTTTAAATTAGCGCACCACAGAAACATAATGGAACTAAAGTTTCCGGAACACCGGCCACTTTACAGACGACTCCTTTGCCGTAGACGAGTTGTATGTACTTGATGTACTTTTTAAAACCATTTTAGTTGATTTTGGTCTCGATTGGTTCTGCTCAAATGTGTCGAATTTCTCGGCAAGAGTTTCTCTTTGTAGAATTTTTGGCATTTCAGGATCATGAGAATCCCCGAAGACCCGAGAGTGTTAGATCACACAGGGCAGTGTGTAGTAGAGCTGAGCGATTCACGACTCATCCGGGTTAATCACCCGGATCCATTAAATGACTCACGAATCTGAGGTCTCGATTGAACCGGATCCGTCGAGTCCTAACGTAATCGGGTCAAAGTTATAAAGCCCGCCAC
>JBBKCR010062043.1:0-10409 GCA_037577295.1 Ladigesia roloffi | reverse complement strand
TAAGATCTTCTGAGGCCCGACTTGCAGCTCCTCTAGCTCCGACATCTTCTCCATCCAGCGCTACGGCCCCAGGTAGGAGACCCCAATCTTCTCCTTCCTGCTCCTCTGCTCCTGGTTTCTCTGTTCGGTGCAGGCAAATTGTGTGTGTCTGTGTGGCCTCATCAAAACGCTTTTCACAGCTGACCACAATCCCAGGAAAGATCTGGAACCGGCCAGACCAGCCGGTAAACAGGCTTAGCCTTTATTTCCTCATGCATGTTTATTATTATTATTCCAGCCTACACTACATAGACCAGAGTACTGGGACGCCTGATCATTACCATGACAGGGACTTTAATGCAACTGCATTCGAATCTATAGACTTTAATATGGAGCTGGTCCTTAATTTGTGGCTATAACAGCTGTCTGTGAGAATTCATTCTGTAGAGCATTTGTGAGATCAGAAACTGATGTAGGATGAAAATTTCTGGTTCACAATCTCGGTTCCAGTTCATTCCAGAGGTGCTGGATGAGGTTGAGGTCAGGACTCTTAGTGGCCAGTCAAGTTCTTCCACACTGAACTCCTCCAGCCACGTCTGTAAGGAGATGGCTATGTGAACTGGGACACTGTCGTGCTGGAATAGAAAAGGTTCTTCCACAAACTATGTCCACAAAGTTGGAAGCATTGTGTCCAAGATCTCTTGGTCTGCTTAAGCATTGTTCATTCAAAGTAGGGGTCCATCTGGATAAAAAAAATGATGAGGTACCATGCCCCAATACTTTTGTCCATATAGTAAACATCCTTCTTGTATTCTTCTATTAGTTATGTCCTTGCGATGTTCATTCGGAAATGGTTGTATTATTGTTGTTTTCTGCTGCTACTGATGAGCTGCGTTTCTCTGTCCATGTCCATCTGTTCACATAGCAGAAGGGGCGACGTGCGGCACTGAGCGGGTGTTTTTGTTACTAATTCACCTCCTGAAGATTCACGTTTTGGCCCAGCACCGAAACATGACCTTAATGGGAATTTAATTACTGTTCTTGGGAGCCTGGCCAAAACAAAACGTGCACGATGGAGCTGAGGCATCCCTTGTGTCACATATTTGGCTGCACATATGTGGTCTTGCTTACTCATCACACGTTAGCCAGAGTAGTTGTCATAGAAGAGTGTACAATATCATTAGAGTGTGGCAGTAATACAATAAAATCCCTAATTCATCTATCCCTGAGGTCTGACTCTTTGGAATGGGTGGAGGAGTGCACTAGAATAAAAAAGAGAATGATTAAACAGAGTATGCAGACACATTTCATTGATATTTCACACACTGTGCTGCACTGCGTAGAATAGACCATTTATGCTCTGTAATGAAACATGCGGTGAGTCAGAGTTCCTTAAACTCTCACGATATTCAAAACAGCGTGACGTTTTGATCGTTATTCTCTGAGCTATATAAGACTGTCTAATGGGACTGTCTTACTGCTATTCGCAGGGAGCCTGTTCAGACTCCTGTTGTTGTTCCTGGCTGTGCTTGTTAATTTCATACTATGTGTAATGAAGTAGGTGCCACACACCCACGGTGTGCGGTCTGGCTTACACTTTAGCAGGCTGTGAGAATGCCACGCAAGAACAGAGGGACCTTCCCCGAAGACTTCAGAGATGATTGCGTCTTGGCATTTGGCATGGCACAAAAAAGACACCCTCCTGTTTATATGCTTGTTCACCTTTCTGTATTACTTTCCGAAGCCTGAACAGGAAGCTGTGGCATCGCCGACTAGTCATCTCAGCACCAGACCTCAGCTGCACACCATGCATTTTCACATCAAGCTATTTAATGACCTCCTTTCTTTTTCACGGATGAGCGCAGGTCCTCTTTCTGTATGGTCAGGGTTCGGGTGGGGTGCTAACCAGCTGTTGCAACTGCAACTGTGCAGGGCGCCCCTCCTCTTTCAGGAAAAAGCAGGCCTGCATGTGGCTCACGGTTCCAGAGCCCCTCCAAGGCAGCTGCAGGCATGAAGCAGACGCTGTGTATCTTCTCTTTCCATCTTTAAGATGGTTCAGATTAAATGGTCATGAACGAACAGTGTTTCATGTGAAAGTTACGTAGGATGAAGTCTCTCAGTTTCTCACCCACTCAGTCAATGGAGGCTGTGTGTTACTTCAATGGTCTTTAATGGCTCTGCATGTTTGTTTTCCCACAGGACCAGCAATTTTCATGTCTGCACGGCGACTGTCACTCCGGCCTTGCTTGCATGCTGCTCTGAGCTACTGGATCTTCTTCCTTGGTGCCCTGCCAGACATTACCAAAGGTTTGTATTTTTATTAGTCATTTCCAACCAAGCAGCACCAGAGATAAGTCCTATAAAGCCACCACTGAATTACTGTCTTGCTCCTACTATTAATCATTGTTTGTCATTTGGTCAATGTTTGATCATGTACACTTATGAGTCGATGTGTTTTGTTATTAGAGAGGTCCTGTCCCATGAGCTACAAAAATAGGTTTTTAAAGTAAAGAGGCCATTAGTGAATGAATAACGAACAGTGTTGGGCAAGTACTTTAAAAAAAGTAATTAGTTATAGTTACTAGCTACTTCTCACAAATAGTAACTGCATGAGTAACTGAGTTACATCATTATCAAAGTCACTAATTACCACACAAAATAATTAGTGTGCTTCTGATCAAATTTAATATAAAATAAATAAAAAACATTGCGGCGGGTTGGAGGGTTACGTGTGTGTGTCAGCGGGCATGTAGCGCTTTAAGTAGTCCGTGTAGAACACACGTAGTGTTAGTTTCGTTCTTCGAGCCAGCACATGTCGAGATTATAAAACTGTAATTAAAATATTTGTCTGTTCAGAGCAGGGGGGCATAAGGGAGCCTGGTGCTCGTGTAGAACCGCCTACTCTGCCTGATTGGCAAACCATGGAAATTTACTAAATCTAAGCCAATCATCGCATTCCCAGTTACACCACATGTACAGATACACCAATCATCACCACTGGTTATGTGTCCCGCCTCAGCCTTGAACACACACACACACTACAGAGAAATGGCAGCGAGATGCTGGAAAATGATGCAGGAATACAGCTTCAGTGATCTCAGTTATAGTAACGCACATTTTATTGTCAGAAACAGTAATGGCGCTGTAACGGAGGAAACAGTAATTGGTTTGATTACTCGTTACTGAAAAAAGTATCGGCGTTAGTAATGCCGTTTATTTATAGTGCCATTATTCCCCTCACTGATAACGAATAATTTGTTTATTGCATTCCTCAGGTCAAAACTGCTCTCACCCGATTATGCCGGAGCATAGTGGCTTCTTCTGCAAGCCCTCCCCCTGCAGGGGCTTCGCTCCAAAGAGCAACATCTACTACTTCTGCAAGCCGGGCTACGTTCTGCCGCATGGCGTCAACCGCTCCCGGTGCCTTAAAGGGGCCTGGGCTCCCCGTGTGCCCACATGCCTGCCTGAGCAAGGTGAGGGCTCCAGACATTCACCCTCACTTAGTGATGCAGGAACATGTTTGGATCCTCCCCAGGAGTTTGTCCCAACCACCTGTATCCTGCCACTACTGGTTTGAAGGGACTAGAGTATGGAACCAAGTACTCAGGAGGATTTTTACCCAAATGATTCAGATTTCCATATTAATTTAACTTCAGAATGACTCTCACAACATCAACATGTCACTCATCGCAACACAACCTGCTTTGTATACAGCAATAGATGGTACTGTGCAAAACTATGACAACAGTATTTAAAAGCCATTAAGATAAGCAATGAATG
Organism: Ladigesia roloffi; assembly: GCA_037577295.1. Classification (NCBI taxonomy): domain Eukaryota; kingdom Metazoa; phylum Chordata; class Actinopteri; order Characiformes; family Alestidae; genus Ladigesia; species Ladigesia roloffi. Next base: position 6,650 of record JBBKCR010062043.1, on the reverse strand, counting down.
CTTGATATTGATATTATTACTAATACAACATTAAATCATGATTATGTACAGTTTATCATCATCCTTTGCTTGTAGAAGAAAACTGGTTTGTCTCAATCAGCCCTTCATTAAATTAAATCAGGAGCTAATGATGGAGTTTCACATTCCAAACAATGGTTGGAGGAACCGAAGAATCTGCAACCGAACCAGCCTTCTCCTCGAAGGCTCATACAATAACTAATTATCTACAAATGAAATATTGTTACTCTTTCCTGATTTCTTGTTTGCATTCATTGTAATGTTAACTTTACTAGCAGAAAGACACACACAAAGAAAAATGCTTTTAAACAAGGTACCTAAGACTTTTGCACAGTTCAAAATATGAACGTTAGCAACTGCTGTTAAAGAGACGGACACGTTTCGCTTTTGTCAGGCTTTAGTTCCACATTTTGGATTGAGGAAGCGTTTCTATAGACAGGATTGCACAAGCAGAAAAGTTAACCTGAATGATCGACATGGTCTTTATAAGGCCCTGGAGCACGGTGGAGCCCAACAGCTAGACTCTCTTCTCTCACACAGTCACTTGCTTCCTCTTTCTAGAGAAGCCACACAGAGGCAGGAAACCAAAGTGTGAAGGGAAGTGAGCGAAGTCACCATATTCACCACTATTTCTTGCTCCATGGCGTTTAAAGCCCTCGGAAAACTACTGCGTCATATCAGAGCAGACACTTTTCCTAAAGCTGGGTTTAATTTCTGATTTTAGAAGGAAATGGGACTAATCTGAGACCTGCCAGCACTGCCTGTCCTGTTGGAGTGATTGTCGGCTCTTTGCGGAGGTTAAATTAATCAACTCTGCTCTGTTTCCCCCGCAGGCCATGCAAAACACGACGACCCAAACAGAACGACCAACTCTATACCGAGCGTGGCGACGACTGCCGTAGGCGTATCCATCTTCCTCCTCACCACCACGGCCTGCATGGTAGTCAAGTCCCGGCTGTACCCCTGTCAGTCCCAAAGGTGCGCCGCCTCCCCTGCACCCTGTCACGCCTGTTGAAATTAGTCAAATACTGACATTCACATAGTTTACCCACCAAATATATTCAGTTGACCAAGCCAAGGACTGTGTGGCGTTTGCTTCATTACTTTTTTTAATTGTAATTATTAGGATCTTTGTTGCTAACAAGTAATGAAAGCTAATTGGATGCCCAAACCTTAACTAAGTTAAGTTGAATAGATTTCAGTATCATTTATCTGTAAAAAAACATGCTACTACACTGCAAATATATAGTACACTTTCATACACACCTGAATATTACATATTTACATATTTACATACCACGCTAAATATTAACAATTAATTGTAGAAATCAATAGTTTACCCTGAATAATTGTAGGGCAAACTTGTATCAGCATTTCTCCTCTTGCGCAGTGAAAGTAAGGCAGCTGATTTCCCAACTCGCTGCTGTAATGCGGTGTCTCACTATTTTTAGCGAAACATCCTTTTTAAAGATATTAAATGCCAGAAAGTGTGGCGATTTAGGGCTTTTCAAAACTGAGGACATTTGTGAATGATTTATTGCTCCACTGGGTCATTTAAGGAGACGGTTGTAGAGACTGGCTGCTGATTGATGAAAGAACTTAATATTTAAGAGTTGCACGCTCTGTGTGGTCACGTCTACCTCTCTCTCAGCAGGCGGTCCTCTGACCAGTTGGACCTGATGGTGGACGGTTTGCCCGTGTCTCTGCCCACCTATGAGGAGGCGGTTTATGGCAGTTGGGGTCAGCGGCTCCCACCCCTGCGGGGGCCCACCCAGCTCCTGCTGGCCTCGTCCGAGCGCAGCCCTCTGTCCTCCCTCATCCAGCCGGAGATGGGCCTGCGCGCCGACCCCTCCCACCGTAGTGCGGAGGCGCCACCGCCGCCGTATGAGGAGATGAACCTGCGGGTGGCGAACGCGGGGAACACGGAGGAAGCCAGGGCCTCTCGCATTGCACTTTCTGTAGAAAAGGACAACTAACCATTGGACGCGTCAGCTCACCTTCAGCCTACTGATTGTCAGTCCCTTTGCACTAGAATACCAAGTGGTTTGTGCCTACCAGCCTCGGTTCACTCTCACTTTTAAAAAAAAAAGGGTTTTAAGTAAGATTTTTCTTGATTTTATGAAATCATGGCGCTAAGAGAGTGATTGCATTCGGCAAAACAGTGACAGTGTTTGCATGATGGTTGTTTCTATATCTTTTTTTTTTAAGTGACTTTGATTGTGTGTGTTTTCAGTAGAGCTGGAGACATGTTTATTGTTGCCCTCAGTGAGGACCAGACCACACTGGTCTGATATAATAACAGGCATTACATTAGAAGACTATGACATTCTTCTGGGAGACTGGAAATGATGGCTGGTGATGGTCATTATTCCTCAGCTCAAACTGGAATGCTGAGTTTTGCCTCCATACTTGCACATGTTAATTCAAAAGCCAAGGCCTTGACCTGATCTCTTGCTCTCTTCACTGCAAGAAGCTTTTATTTTGCACCGAGCCTCCTCTGGATCCCTCTTTTGAAGCTCCTCATTCTCCAATATTTGCTGAGACATTTAATGCTTTCATTTACGAGGTGGAATATTGTAGATGGCGTACAATTATTTAACCCATGCTTTGTGCTTGAATCCTTTATCTGTTCATGCTGATTAATAGGAAGGAGTGCCTGTAAACATGCAGGGCACCGTTAACAACATTCAAATTCTTCCTTCTCTCTAGAACATTAATCTACTGGCTATCATGTGGCTATCGATTTTTATTATTGTATATAACATTATATATATACATATATATATATATATCTATATCTACACAAATATAAATGTATACAAATTTGGAACCTTTTTGAACTGAATGTTATTAAAGCTGTTTTTTTAACTGGTGCTTTTTTCCTGCATTTGAAAAGACTTTATTCAAATTAAGGGTTTTAAAGTGGTAGAAAAATTGATAAATGAACCAGATTAGAATGCAGTGGGTGGAGAAACAGAAATCGCACTGAATTAATTCCAAATTACCCTGAATTGAAAAGCTACTATTTGTGAGTCGTTCCAGGGGGTCCACATGGCATGTCTGTACCCACTTCCATTTTTCAACAAAAGTGCCATGTCCCTAAATAAACAAGTGTAAATAAAAGTGTTTATGCAGCTGTTCGTGCACTCAGGCATCCAATAGCACCGGTACAGACCCCTGCCACGACAACTAGAAAACACCATAATGAAAGGGCTTCAGTGTATGCATTTAGAAAAGATCTCACACAGCCTGGGTCTTCATGTTGTAGATTAGACAACACTTCATTCTAACTAGCTAGTATTTAACTACCAAATTAAGGCTAAGGGTTAAAAAAAAATACCCAAACTGAAACAGGGTGCCAGTTATCAGCACATTCACTCTATTTTTGCTGGTTTCAGATGACCACACAAACTATTCTTAAAATTATTTACGTAAAGAAAAATGTTTTGCGAAGTTCAGTTCACCCTTGTGAAAAATTAATTGCCCCTTACTGTAATTCAGCTACACTGGAGGCCTTTTAAGCACGAACTGCCTATTCTAGGTCCTGCCAGGGCACCCCGGTGGGGCCAAAGTCAGGACTTTGACTGGCTGCTACAAACCTTCTTTCTTGGAAGCAGAGCAGTGGACGTACCTTTGCGCTTCCGAGTAAACCAACTTCACCATTTTGAGACCCCCACAATGTTTATTTTATGGCAGCGCACAGCTCTATTTGAGTGATGTTTACATTAAAAAGGAATGGCAGGGATCAAGTCTAGGTGTGTATTTGAAGTTGATCGAACAACTATCACTTCCACTTAGCTAGGGCTAATGTTTCCTCTTCAATAAATGAAATGATTGGAAAAATGCATTTTGTGTTTAGACAAAGGGAGTATTTTACAAAGCAGGATTCCTCCATTTAGCTAGGCAATTTAAATCAAGCCTGTCCAACAGCGAAAGGGCAGGGGGACATTCCTGCTGGTGTGTTCCAAGCAATATGGCTAAAGGAAAATGATTGTTTTGTGAAATACCCCCCAACTTTTGTTGGTCTAATATCACATTTAGTTGGAAGATCTGAAACAAGTATGATAAACATGCAAGAACAAAGTTTGATTCCAAATTGCAATTTTTAATTTGAAGTAAATCCTGTTTTTTCTTTATACAAATTTTTAATATTAGGCAACTTTCTGTGCCCTTAATGCTTTAAAAATGGTTTTCAAAGACAATGATCATGAATACATTAAAACTGTTTATTGTATTTTTGTTGTCAATACAACATATAGTTAAAAAGTTCAAACTGAAACAAGACATACAAGGTTTTGAGATAGAAATTCAAGAAATGGTGTAAAAGCAAGGCATGTCTAATGATGTTTAATGTCTACCAATGTAGCATAAGGCCCCTTGAAACTTGAAAGAAAAATAGATCAAGATTGAGTTTTTCTTCCATTTGCACCCTTATTTAAAACACTGAGAACAAATCCATGAAGTAACATTATCCAAATGTATAGACCAAGGAGTCTTTAGATTAAAATAACACACATTGATTATTAAAATGTACATATGTGCGATGTGACATTTTTAAATCCCCTCCCTCCCTTTGTTCTTAAGAGTTACACAACATGAGGACTCCATACATGAGGTACTATCAACCACAGCTACAGTAAAAGCACACACACATCAAAATGCGGAGAGACTGCTCTCTTAAGCTGCTCTCTTGAAAGAAAGGAAAAAGGAAAACAAAGTACCAGAGAAAATAAAAATAAAGACGATCTGTATATTCACTTACATGTGTATGCAAAAGTATATAAAATGCTTTTATAAAAAGATGCCACTGATTAAAGGAGAGTATTTGGTGCGTTCATAGCATATGTCGTTGATCAGTAATGTATAATTACAAAACGGTATTTAGAGTAAACCTCAAATTTCACCTCAGACGGTTCAACCACAAAATTGCCTGAAGTCACAAAAGTATGGTGAAGCTGAGGTTGTCTAACATTGTTGCTCACGTTTGATAAAAGGATGAAATACGGTGGGATGCTATGCTAAGGTGTATACAGACAGCGCAGCTTGATAAGCCAGGCCAGATTATTATTTTCTCCGTTTGGAAACTGTTTGGCCAGTTATGCAATAGAAGAGTTAAAAAGTAGAAGACAGTGGTTGTCCCGAGCAAGATCCTTTAATCTTTTCATTTGTATCTCTTTTGAGACTGAGGTCTTTGTTGTATGAAGTCTTTGAGCAGGTTGTCTGCCTGTACGGTAGCTGGTTTCATACTTATTTGCCAGCTCTCTCGAAGTATGTGGTGCATGAGCACTGTGCATGATATTTAGGAAGCCCCCCCCCCCCCTCTGTGAAGACTGGGTATCATAACCCATGATCAAGGTTGAGGGGGGAGGCAAAGTCTAGTTAGAAGATGGTCACTCAGTCTCTGATTAAACTGGGCCCTGGCTAACCACTCTACTGTTCCTCAGCCAATCAACAACAAAACACGTTTCTTTCAAGTCATATGTACAGTTATTTTCAAAGTGTCTTCATTTCACTGGTGTCGGAAAACTGGGTTTTCTTGAACTGTATTTTAATCACTTTATCTGTGCTGTAGACTTTCCCCGGTTGAATTCTTATGCACAAATGTTATGGTCACTTTGAATGTCCGGTGTTCAGAGCAGAAAAGGCATAGTCAGGTCTGTAAATTCATAATAGAAAGACAGCCAAACAAGGTCACCACAAAAGCCAAGCACTCTGCTTGTGGCTTAATGATCCACGTTCTCTTCCTCAGGTGAGGGATGATATAGTCCCAGCTCTTTTCATTTTTAAATTAGGCGCTCGCTGCAAAAAAGGGTCCCTCATCAGAGCTGTTGGGAAGAAGACAGAAATAATTTAGTTTAAATACACAGCATTTCAATCAACCAAAGTTCTGTATATAGCAGAGTGTGTTTTCATACAGAGTTACTTTTTTGCCGCCTACAGATGTTTTTAAATTTAGATTTAATTTAGACTTTATATTTTTAGATTGTTCTCGTCTGTGTGCAACTCTGCAGTCCTTTCCTCTGCGATCAATACAGATTTCTGATTCTGATTATAGCATTTAATTTCAGGCTGCAAAATATACGGTCAATCTTTATCATGTAATTGGCTTTTGCAAAGCTGATATTGCAGAAAGTTGTAATACACAAAAATGAGCCCTATTACAAGTCTCTGACCTACTTTACATAATAAAAAGTGAAAATAACGCAGTCTACACTTTCACCATGTCAAAAGTTTATCATTAAAACGTAATCACATTCTACAACCCAAACTAACGATAATGAGGCATTATGTTAACGTGTAGTCATAACAACTTTGATGTTTTTGATTTCAAAATCAGCAGAATTGCTTGAGAGGGTTTGTGGCTTGTTTCTACAGTTTCAGCTTTTGCATGTGGTATCCAGAGCCCTCTAGTGTTTACCTGCTGTATTGCAGTGTGCTTGTGCTCCTCCCAGCACCGGGTCTCGATCTGTCAGGAGTTGACACTTCTTCCAAGATGGTGGGTCAAGTTCATCTGAATCTGGGACCAGAATGGCCGCCTAGCCCGAACAGACACACACACAGACACAGACAGACAGACAGACAGACAGACAGACAGACAGACAGACAGACAGACAGACAGACAGACAGACAGA
>JBBKCR010062022.1:0-10410 GCA_037577295.1 Ladigesia roloffi | reverse complement strand
TGTGTGTGTGTGTGTGTGTGTGTGTGTGTGTGTGTGTGTGTGTGTGTGTGTGTGTGTGTGTGTGTATATGTGTGTTTGTGGGTATGTGAGTACTGTTGTAACATTTATTCGGATATTCCAAGAAAAAAGTAAATGATAGATAACCCCTGCAACATGATGCAATATAAAAACAAAACGAAAGGTTTCAGTCACCTTTCAGATAAAAATGAAAACCAAGTGATCTCTCAGTCACCTCTGGCTGTGTGGTCAGTTGCATACTGTGACATTGTTTTCAATGCAGCAGACATGTAGTCTCTTTGTATTAGCCTCACATCAAGACAGCACACTGTTTTCTGGGCTCTTTTTTTCACTTTTTTGTAATATGAAACTTCAGCTTTTCTACAATTATGTAGGCATTAATTGTTGCATTAGAGGCAGCACACTTTGCTGATTATGTGAAATGCTGAGACCCTGCGTGACTCGCTCTCCACACGCCATTGTCTGCTCATGCTGAGTGAGTTAACAAGCACAACTGGAATCAATTAGCTTTTCATTCCACTGGAACCAGTTTGTTTTTCTTTTATGACATGCCCTCTGTGCAGCAACAGCCAGATGATAGTGGAGCTATTCCTGAGTGCGTGTTCTGTCAGTCCATGCCTGTTTGGACAGGTGGTCTGCTCTGAAACCCAGTGCCTAACACTCACTCAATCTCAAATTCACTACTGAATTTTATTTGGGTAAGGGGGGAATAATCATGAATTCCTGAATCCCAGTGAAAGTTCTAAGTATGTTGGTCTAGAGCAGATATTTTGTTACATTGTTAGGTTTTTGTTACATTTTGTTAGATTATTCTAGCAAAACTAGTTATATTTCAGCACACTTAAAAATGTTAACCATGAAAAGCATTATTTGGAATTACACTATGAACCTTTTCTGTAAATTAGGTGTTTGTAAAGACGTAAAGGGTCCATGCCCTATGTTTTTCTAGCATTTGACAGTTTTCCCGGATGTTCACTTTTTACGTGTGACATTTATGTAGTTTTATGTGACACATGGGCATCAGAGCTGGAAGGGATGGAAGAAAGTGGCCTGGTCAAATGAATCGTGCTTTCTTTTCCTAATGTGGATGGCTGGTGTGTGTCACTGTGTATGTGTGTCACTTGCCTATAATCAGAGGTAGCAGCAGAATGCAGCAGGCAGCAGTGCAATATGATGCCCAATGCAATATTCTGCTGGCATTCATGTGGATCTTTTTTTATCTTACTTTGAGATGCACATTGTTGGAGGCCAAGTACATCCCAAAAGGAAGTGTCCAATATCAGCAGGTGAATGAGGTGGGGCATCTGTGGAATGGATTAGTCTGTCTACTCCAGCCTATAGATGCTTTATTGAACTGAGATCTGGGGACTTTTGAGGCCAAGTTAAACCATGAAAATCTGTTACACCGAGTATCCACAACAGACATGCACGTAGTTACTAATATGGCAGATCTGTGTGTCATTAGCTCTTTCATTTATCAAATAAATTATATTGTGCTGTCTGTGAAATGTGCCCTTTAGTCTAATTTTTTCAATGATGAAACATAAAGGTTCTGCACCAATTAAATCTTATTTCTAATGCATCCAATCCAAGAACCATTTAAGAGCTTTTCTTTTTCAAGTCACTTTAGAGGGTTTAAAATGCAAATTAAAAAATAACAAGCTAATATTAGACTGCATGCGCAACACTCTTCATTTGCTGGAAAAGCTATCTAAGTCTGTCTGTAGGTCTGCCAACCAAAATATTTCTCACAACCCAAGACCTCTACAGCTCTGTCCCCATGGATCTCCACATCCAAAATTGCAGCAATGCATTCCCTCTAGGCCTCTGAGTCATAAAATGATATTTATAGGAAAACACAGGAAGGAGGGGAATCAAGAAAAAGGAGAAAAATAAAAAGAAGGGGAAGATTTAAATGTGTACATAGTAATGTACAGGGCAACAGTCCTACAGTGTTGATATGTACATGCACATTTTTAAAAAAGTGATTAATGGAACTGATTTGATTCAAATGTGGGTATAATTTCTTCATGGGTGTTATTATCAACACAACTATTATCGAAAATGTCACAGGAATGAGCTGGCGAGAGGTGATGAGCCCAGTCGCATAAACACACGAGAGGGCTGGTGAACCACACGCTTTGCTTTAAGAACATTCACTGAGGAAATGGGCATCCCACCAAGGAAGCCTCATGCTCACATCCACACAGGTAGGGTATAAAGGGATTAAGAGAGGGCTAAACTCATGGTACCGCAAGGAAGAGTGAATACGCTCTGGGATTGTTGAATGCATGAACCCTAATATCTGGGTGCCAGATATCATTCCCTATGAACCGTGACGTCACGTGACCTGGTACGTGTGACATAGCCAGGTCATAGGGTTGTTGAGGGTCAACTTCACGGCTCGTCTTTGGCTGAAAACCAGCGCCAGATCGTAGTAAGGAGTGGGGACGGCCTCTCTGACTCCCCAGAGCACGTCTCACCCTTTGACACTGGGCGGAGCTCCCGACAGGTCGGGCCCCACTATAGAATTTTTTCCTGGGACCAGGAGATGAGGGGGTCTTGTAATTTTAGCCAGGGATGGCCTAGAATGACAGGTGGGTTGGTGAGGGATGTGAGGAGAAAGTGGTTTGATTCAGTGTGGTCACTGACTGAAAACAGGATGGGCTGGGTCTGATGGAGGATGGGACTGCTGGCAAAGGGGCCGACAGTCAACGGCTGTGAGGTTCACAGGCTGAGCGAACACCTCAGATCGGATCCCAAGCTGGGGAGCGTAAGCCTGATCGATGAAATTCCCTGCCGCCCCCGAATCCACGAAGGCGGAAGTCACGACCTGTCGGTGGACCACAAGAAAACCTACCTGGATGATGCGGATTTAAAGGAGCCTCAGTACACTGATAATCACAATTTGAAAACATAAAAGCATGTGTAATTTCCCTACCGTTTGAGGCTCTTCATGAATATGTGAAATGCTCTGTGCACTGTGCTGGTTTGTGGTCTGAGTCAGAGTGAACTCTCTCATGACAAGAAAAACTGTCACACGTTCTCTGCCTCACAGGATGAATTGTAACCCTGAATACTGTGTGCCCTACTCTAAACAGCTCTTTCTCTCTCTGTCTTCTTGTAGTGACACAACATGGAATTCCCTCTGAAAAAAGATAAATAGTTAATAGTCATCTGTTTAATCCCCTTCGATCCCTTAACCCTCTAAACTGGGATTCTCAAGCAAACACCCATCTGACAGCTTCATATTTACTTTGGCGTTTTATTCCATGGCTTTATAAATTCATTCATGACACTGTGGCAGATATACTGTGGCAAAATTAAGAAATCAGTTCAATTATTGAAATGAATACACTGAGAATGATGTCAATCTGCTTTGACACTAAACTCATATACTTCATTCAAACTCAGCAGAAACACCAGTGCTTTCACAGACAATTATTATAGTTAACACATTCAAATATTCAAGCCAGTAGTTTACTTGACTAAAATATTAATTAAACATGTTTTACAGTAACTCTTATTTTATTATTACATGCTTTATTATTACTATTATTATTGTTGTCGATGTTGTTACAATTTTAGAGTAGGTCTCTCAAACTCCAGTTGCCTGGGGCCACTTGTACGGTGGTCTTTTCCTTATTAACAAATTCTTCTGTCACCTCAAACCACAGCTAATACAATTAACACAAAAATAACTACTTATAGTTTAACTCTTAGATGTCAATTACCTGTTAACATTACATGTTTCCTGGCATGTAATTGCATATTTATGTGATTATTTACATATTTATGTAATTTTCACAACCCATCAAAAGTTTGGACACACTTTCTAATTTATTTTATTATTTTCCACACCATAAATTAATTTTTTTTTTTAATTGATGATGGAATACATGGAATTATATTCAGGTTTTTTTTGTTAAAAAGAATATGTTTTGTAATAAGGTAATGATGTACCAGCCCGACCATTACAACTGATGATCCCAAACACATTAAGAAGGCATGAAAGTCAACTAATGAACTCTTTATGAAGAACACATGTTAATTAAATACCATTCTAGGCCGATTCCTCATGAACCTGATGCCTAGATTGTGCAATAGGTGGTGTTTTTAGTATGAATCTACAATGTAGTGTCGTGAAGATGCCAGGAGATGCTTTTGGATGTCTTGAAGCAGAAGTTTCTTTTTATTCAGATACTCATTGCTTGGCTCTGCAGTCTTCAAAAAGTCGTCTAACTAGTACAGTGGTACACTGTAGCTTATATACATTTAGGGGGCAGGGCTTAGATCTAGAGACAGTGATGACCCCAAACAAAGCATGTAAATGAAGTATTCTGGTATAGCATCCTGCACCATTTAAACCAGTCCTAACCCAATAATCACAGACTGGGCAGAAGTACTAGGAGCCATCACAAACAAAAGCTAAACATCTCAATAATCAGGCTCATTTGACTTACAATATGAGAACAGGAACTGGCAGGAACCTGTGGCTACACCATTTGCCATGTGTTGCTACGTCAGAACCTAAGATCAGCATATTTTAAACAGTTTCTTAAATTTGTAATCCTACAGTACTCAATAATAAAAACAAAGGAAATTGATAGGAAGGGGTGGCCCAACTTTTGACTGATAGTGTATATTCAGGTTCAGTTTCATCCTTCTGACCTTTTCCCTTTATTTTTCTTTACATACCAAAATAACAAACTAAAGAATGTTTTGCAATTTCTGTAGAACAAGACTGTATACATAAAGCTTCTTTAATTAAAATCATAGTGCAATACGTCCTCTAAAAAAAACATGAATGCTGGTCATCTTCACTTTCAACAGAGTTTTGAAAGTTGTTTTCAATAAATGACAAGAGAGTGACATAAACGATACATAAGGAATGTTTCAAGGCCATGAAGGGACCTAGCAGGATTTAAAATGCCATCATTTTCAGTCATAATACGACGACCAAACTTTTATAAGCCCTGCCAACAAATGTAGATGTAATCCTCAAAACTAAACGTCAAAGCACAAATGTTAACCAGCAAAAGCTTAACAGAAAAGCTCATGAAAGTTAGCAACAATTATTTTTAATTGTCAAGGGAGGAAGTGCCGCACTGCTGGACCCATGGAGAGAACTTCTTTAACGCAAGCTCGTCTGTTCCTCAATGAAAGTCAGATGTGCCCTCACCAGCTAAAATGCTCTGACTGATATCCTGTGTCCTGTGATGCTGGCTCCCAGATGGTGGTTGATAAAGAGTTCACTCACTTTCATTCTTTGTGACTCGGAGGTGAATCACAAGAGACTGGACTTTTTTTAGTCCAAGGATGAGGGTGACCTTTTCCACAGAGGATGCAGCTGACATGATCCATTTTCTTCTGTAGCTTAAACCAAATTTAGGGGCCACTGTTTTTTATCTTAAGTTTAAACTTGGATTTAAACAAGCTGTTTTTGGTACTGGTTACGGTGCCTTTAAAACATATATATATATGTATTAGGGGTGGAGACAAATACAAATACGGTATTCGGATTGGCACAAATAATGTGTTTTTTTACGAAAACTGTATTCGGACAAATACTTCAAAAAATATTTGTATTCGGGACGCCCCCCCCTCAACAATTTAGGTACATATGTATAACTCTAAACTTGTAAAAAATTTAAATTTCTGACCTTTGATTTTTAACTTAAAAGCATTAAGGTAACTGATTCCTTTATCTATTTTAAGTTCTGGTAACTCTGGGTTTATGGCTGTGATTTCACAACTACAAAAAATTTTAATCAGACTATATTTTTGCGAATTTTCATATTCAAAATATATATTGTTAAACCTTGTTTACATATTAAATCAATCTCTTCCATTAAAATGTATATTAAAAGAAAGGGCCCCTTAAACACATTTGCTTGGCTTTTCTGTCATTGTTCATATGCTATGCCATTAGTAGTTCTACAAGAGGACTCTTTTGTAAACTTTGCTTACCACAGTAGATTTTATAAGGTCATTCATGAACACAAAAATGTGACATTTACTCATCTTGTCTATGTATTGTATTACTGACATCTAAATTCTCCCAAACTGATTACACAAGGGGATTTACTGTCATCTTGTCTCATGCTTTATTTCCACACATACGAAGAAACTTTACCAAACAAGGGGATATTCACACCGTGTTTAGACCTGAAATACAAGTAGATCTACTTGATACTAGGGAAACTACATGTGATCAGCATGTTCCTGGTCTCCAGGAACCAAATTCCAAGACCAAATTACAATTACTGGAGATTCTGGAAAGTTTCTATGTTTTTGACTGTAAAAACTGGTGACGGGCTGTGCTAGCTTAAATAATGAGACTGGGTTGAGTCCCTGTCTGAGTGTTTATATAAATATGATGAAAACCAGGACCTAAAGTTAAACTTACTGTCTACTGATTACTCACAGTATGCTCAGTCATGCTGGGCTGCTTCATACTGTGAGCACCGCTGAGAGAAAGAACACTCATGAATCAAACCTTACTGTAGATGTGCACACTCCAGAGACTGAAGAGTTTTATTAGCAATTTCAGTACAATCATATGCAGCATATGGTCAGATACAGTGCACCACAGGTACAAATTGTTCAAAAGAGGAAAGTCTCTCTGTTTTTACTGGAAAACAGTAGCTGCCCCAAAATTAGTCCACCATAAAGTAGATTAAGCATTTATTTACCCTCATAGACACGTGTGAACAAACCAAACTACACCACACAGCTTGAACAATGTGAAATTCTTTCTCTGCATTAAATTCACCCAGTGAAGCAGGGGCCCTACCAATGAGGGGTGCACAGGGAGAGGATTTACCTTGTGTGTAAGGATGGCAGAGCCAATTGATTTTCTTGGAGTGAGTAGGAACATAAGGCTGAATTAAAGTATTAAGGTAGCTGGGTGCAAACCTAGATGTCCCACTGTAGGCATGAGTTAGTAACTTAAAATTAATTTGGGCAGGCATATGTAGCCGGACCGGTACCACACTACCCACGGCCCGGTAGCGGTCCGCGGACCAGTGGTTGGTGACCCCTGCATTAAACCATAGGTCCAATGCTCATCAGAAATGGAATGAAAGGAAAAAACAGTCTGTTTGTTTCTAGCACAATTTTTGATATTTCCATTCTTGTATTCTAACCGCAGCAAAAATTGATTAGATAAGATAAAACTTTGCGAGTCCCACAAGTGGGAAATTTTGATAGTTACAACAGAAAAGTGGAAAGTACAAAAGAATGAAGAAGAAACAAAAGGTTCCTGGACTAAATGTAATCAAAGGACAAACTGAAAACAAAATGTAAACAAAGTTCATTCTGTTCTCTTTAAGTAGGCTGTATGTAGGTCTAATGTAAAAATGTTTTGGAAAGTTATTAAACATGGCAAGGTTTTTTTGTATTCATTAGGAGTTGTCCATACTCTTGCTGTGGAAGTTTACTGTTTGTGAAACAATAAACTCACAAACTCTGCCAAATTATGGCAATGAGGACCATGGTAATTTCCTGGAGGTTGTTATGATCAGCAACCCACATTAATTTGTTCTGTCAAATTCTCTGTTAATGAATATCCAACATTTTCATGTAAACTTTTAGCCCCACCCATCCATGCTGAAGTTATAAGGAGTATTTTAGTCAGACTGGCTGTTTAAAGAGGTACAGTGCATAGCAGCAAATCAGAGAAGAGATCAATTAAATATATGGGTATAAACAGCACTGTAACAAATATTTTAAAGAATGAACAATGTTTGGAAATGATCATGTAAAAATGAATTGCGGCTCCTTTTGGTAAATACAGCCACACAAATGTTGTAAGTCTGCCTCAGAAAAAAAAATGAACACAGATGATTAAATTCCCAAGTGTTGCAACCATTTAAAAGTGGCCTTCCATGCAAAGATACTGTTGTGATTTATATGACTTAGAGCAGTGGTCCCCAAACACAGCCCGGCTCCACATTTGAACTGGCACCCGGAAGAATACCAGAGACACATAATTGTTTCCCCCGAATTATTATTTTTTCAGTACAGCCAAGCAATCGAGACTAATGCACCCATAGAACACAGGGGTGTAGTGGGCCTGCCCAACTGAATCATTGGAAATGTTTCTTCCCATCAATATAGCATATTTGATTTGAATTGTGAACTACACTGAAAATAAATGTTGCTACTATGACCTCACTTTGCCCAGAAGGTGAACGTGACCCACCCCTGCAATCGTCACACTTTCCTGTTACAATCTGACCCTAGCCCCTCATCAGAGAAGGGAAAAGTTATGTGACCCTTACTAGAAAATATTTGGGGGCCCCTGACTGATCTAGTTTGTTGGGGGAACTAGAGAAGAATAAACTGGGCAGAAATAGGGGCACATGTGCCCTTTACAAATGCATGGACATGCAGGCTGGTTGAATTCTCACATCATGACAAATCAAACAAACATTCAGGAGTATAGAAATGAACAGAAGATATTTAAAGCCACATAGGAGGGCAAGCCTGGTCTCTTAGCTTGGGACAGTATCCACCCCTTGCAGGAGGGTGCTGCTCTCATCTACAGCAGCATAGCTTATGCCACAAATTTAACATTAGCTTGATTACAAGACCTCAACACTACACATAATCTCTCTTAGCAGCACAACCTTTTCTATAAACAAGTACAGTATAACTGTCTTTTCAAACACTACATAAAAGTGTCCTCTGTATTTGGGACTTTCTGGAATACCCAGCTTCATGACAGTTGCTTTGAAATGCATTTGAATGTATTTGGGCCTGGAGATAGGCTGATCAACATATGTAGCACCTAGCCTTGTGCATAAGCTTAATTTGAGATGTTTGGCTATTGCAGACAAAACATCTTAACTGGCATATTGAATCTTTTAGGGCTGTAGTTTCTTTAATAGATATTCTAATAACTGCGGAATGCAAACAGAGCACAGGCACTCCAGATTGTCTCTTACAAAGCACATGATCTGGAGAATGTCCAAGATCCTGAAATGATGTTCCACATGCACTTATTTATGTTCATTACAAACAAACTCCTTTTAGAAAGCTGGGCAGCACATAACTCGATTTAAATCACTATCACTTATGGGTCTGGGCAATTTGAAATGATATCATGGTCACTTAAAAATGGTCTCCTTATTTCAGTGCACAATGTGAAGGCTCTGTAAACAACAAATTAAATTAAGTTTGTCCCAACTCTGAAAAGCTCTGATTCTAATAAGGAATGGAACAAATTGTGAAAGACACAGAACGTAGTGTCTATTCTGTTTTGATAAATATCATATTAAGGTGATAGCTCCATAAAAATAGAGTACACAATATTCTCCAAATGTAGTTGATCTAGTAGGCTTCTTTAATTTTTTACTGGACATGTGAGTCTTATGGAATAAAGGAAGGTTACACCACTTAGCTCTGTGCAAACAGAAGGCCTAACCTAACAAACACATGAGGTTAAGTAATCTCTAGAAATGCTTTTGTGGTTTCTGAAACATTGTGACATACAATTACCTATAAAAATGGTCACAATTACCTGGCAAAAAGCAATGTAATGAAAATACCACTTTAATGCTACTCAGAGCCTCTGTGGAAGGAGCAGTTTTCTGCTGAGTGTACTTCTCCAGGGCTTTAAATTTTCCACTGCAAAGGTCTATGGAACATAGAGTCCCTCTGTCTCACCATGCTGATCACTCAGACAAATAGTGCAATTGCTTTGCAACTAAATGTGACCTGATACACATTTCATAAAGTAAGAAAACCTATTACATCATCAACATTTCTATATAATTCTACAACTGAAAATTAAACAAAGTAATTCAGGGTGCTTTTATATGTAGTGAAACCTACCCACATTCATATCTTTAAAGTGACACTGATAAGAAGTAGTAGATATGTCTGAAGTGCAAATATAACCATTTTAATAATGATCCAAAACCACCAATGAACCTACATGTATTTGCATGTGTAATGTTAAAAATAGGATTTTTTTATTGCACACTCTGCCATGAATGTTTATATTAAAATAGATATTAGTTACAAAGTGTACAATTATCATTCAGACCTTTTCTCCAGAATGTAGAATATTACATAAAATGACTGAATGACCTTCTTTACATATTCACCTTATAATTCCACAGAAATTAAAAAAAATCAGAGGAATTGCCTGATACAGTAATAGCAAATCAGTAAAATCAGTAATATCAGTAAAATCTAAACTGATTGTATGATATAAATTTTTATCATGCAACTGCTAGAACAAACTGTGTATCTCCAAAGTGGTAAATCAGAGGAAAATCAAAAGATTGCAGATTGATTGCTGCAAACCTGTCACGGCTCATTGCCGCAGGAAAGGAGAAGGGGGAGACGCTTCAGCAGTAAACAATAATATTTAATAAAGAA
>JBBKCR010061993.1:0-10411 GCA_037577295.1 Ladigesia roloffi | reverse complement strand
TAGATAGATAGATAGATAGATAGATAGATAGATAGATAGATAGATAGATAGATAGATAGATAGATAGATAGATAAGTTTTATTCCAAACGACACATTTCACACATACGCATACTAATGATAGAGATAAGTTTCCACTTCACACACTTCACCTTACACTCATCCTTCCATCCATCCACACCCCATTACCTAAACATTCTCTCACTCTCACTCTCTCGCTCTCCCTCGTTCTCCTCCGCCGCCTGTTCCCATGCGCTCCTCTGGCGGGGTATGTGTGCGAGAGGCTCTCCGGTTTTATTCCTCGAGCTGAAACTCTGTGGGCTAAAGCTCATTAACGTTCCGCGCGACTCAACACTTTTCTTTCTCTTTTTCTGTTATTCTCGCCGGTCTGTCCGTAATGATCCCGGATCAGTTATAGATCATTAACCAGATGACACTCACACACTGCTGATACTGCAAGGAGCTTCACTCACTTTAGATTAGAATGATAATATTAAATGTAAAAATATATATGTATATAATGTTTAAAAAAATAACAACAATAATATTAATGGCAACTGCAATAATATAATACGATTATGATCATATATTATGACGACTTTCTTAATAATAATAATAATGCTAATAATTATGATGACAATTATTATTAATAATAATAATAATAATAATAATAATAATAATAATAATAATAATAATAATAATAATAATAATAATAATAATAATAATCGATGCGATTGGAAGGTTGAAGTGGGTGTAACATAAAAAAAAATGTTGGCAAATAAATAGTTAAATAAATAACTGATGTTAATTCTCTGTCCAGCTCACAGATGTAATTATTTCACCATCAAATCGATTAATAATTGAACACGGTCGCCTGATTTATTTCCTCAATTTTATGTTTCTGTGTGTAAATAAGAGTTTATCTCTCAGGTAACAGAATCCACGCGCTATAATTTTGCTGTGAAAGGCAGGACAATTAAAAAATAGTACAGAATACAATATAATAATTAATAAATAATGTGTAATCGAGAGTTTTTGATAGATAAAGATTTTCTCAACAGAGCATAAATACGTTTATTTCAGTGCTTGTGTTTAAATTGTAAAGGAGCGCAGGCTGATCAGAAGCGCTGGCGTGAGAAAGGGTCTGAAGTGAACAGTATATTACAGATGTGTTCATTTATTACCATTATGTATTCGCTTTTATAAAACAGGTGAGATAAATACAGAAAAATGTACATTTATTATACTATAGAACCATGTTTAATGAATAATAACCTGCTCGCGCGGCTTAACACATTCACTCACGCGCTCCTCCTCCCAGACGATTTGCAGCACGAAATTCTTTCAGGCGTGAATGATCAGAGACTCACGGCGTGGACGGAGACGTGGATAAAACAAACAAATAAATAAATAAGTAGCGATAGAGTGGCCACGCGGGGGCAGTGTTTGGTTACCTGAAGTTTCTCTGCCGGCTCGGATGACCCCCTACACACACACAAACCCTTTCTGTTTTATCATCACTTTTCCGCCCTTTATCAGCTCACGTTTCACACTGTAGGTCGCGTCACCCAAAATACGGGCTCATGCTAGGGTGAGCTCAATGTTCAGATTTACTATAATACAATTATTTGGATCACTTTTTCAATTTAATGCACTCAAGACGTGTTTTGCACGATTCCCATGCTTTTACATATAATAATTTCCAAAATATGTAGGCAGGATATATTCCTCAACACATATTTCTTCTTTCAAAAGTGAGAAAGAATAGGGCTTTTTGAATGACGTGGCATTGCCATTAACGCATCTTATACACACACACACTGGTGCAATATATGTATTATTGTAGCTAAACAGCATAATTTCGAGTCTCTTCACACCCTCTTCAGATCTCCCAGCTTTTCCCACACGCATTTCTCAGTCAACACACCCTCCTGTGACCTGATTGGTGGCCAACGATCCTGTCGCCACGGCGATTGGTTATTACTGGAGCGGCTCTTCCTGGGCAGCTGGTGGGAGTGCCCTTGTCCGAATAGGGATAGAAATCAAAACCCACCTGCCTTCCATTTCGCTCCGCCTTCCTTTTCTTTCATGCAAAACTTCCTCCTTCGATTGGGCGGAGTGTCCCGCCCAGGAGTGGTGACGTTTTCTCAGGACCTATAAAAACGCTGGAGAGCAGTTCGTGCGTTAGTCTACACTGAATAACTCGGGAGAGTAGATCTCTGCAGGGCAGAGCTGGGGAGGGAAAAATCTCTCTTTCTCTCTCCTTTTCTATTTCTCTTAGCCTCTCATTCTTTCTGCTTCTCTCCACGCGCCGCTTCACTTCTTCGACGCCTTTGAAGGATTTAAAGAGTCGCTGGAAAGAAGGAAAGCAACTTTATTTATGTCTTTTTCTTCTCTTTTCTTATTCTACTGGACGCCACCAGAGGAGCCGAGACGAGACTGTTGCACTGATTTTTTTCTCTCTACCTCTCTTTTTTCTGACGCGTGACTGTACAAGAGACGATGCAAAGTCAAACTTCTTTTGCTGTGCATTAGAAAAAAGTTGTTCTTTGTAGTTTTTTGCGTTTTTTGTTTTGTTTTTAAGAGAAAGAAGATAAAAAGGACACTCGAGGTTCAGTTGCTTCACTCCTGCAGGAAAAAAGGAGGGGAAAAAGAGAAGAAGAAGGAGAAGAAAAGGGGGGTGGAGGAAAGGGGGATTGACAGCACCGTGCTCGTGCGACTGGAGTGAGTAAGAGTGCCATGAGCGCTCAGTTGTCTTCGGGGGGCGAGTTGCCCACCAGCCCCCTCGCGCTGGACTACGTCAGCGACTTCGACCTCCTGAAGTTCGACGTGAAGAAGGAGGCTCTGGCCGGGCTAGTGAACAGCAACAACACCAACAACACCAACAACAACAGCAGCAACAACAGCAGCAACGGAGGTGGAGGTGGAGGTGGCGCACGCTCGTGCACGCGCCTGCCCCAGGCCCAAGGCTCCGTGTCTTCCACGCCCATGAGCACGCCGTGCAGCTCGGTGCCCAGTTCTCCCAGTTTCAGCCCTTCCGAACACAAGGGGCAACTCGAGGAGCTCTACTGGATGGGCGCGAACTCCGGCGCGGGGGGCAACGGGTATGCGCATCACCAGCCTCAGCATCAGCACCACCAGCATCACCACCACATCGACCCCCACGCGCTCGGCCTGAGTCCCGAGGACGCCGTGGAGGCTCTGATCGGCGCAGTGGGCCACGTGCACCAACAACAACAACAACAACAGCACCAGCAACAACAGCAGCAACAACAACAACAACAACAACAGCAACAACTCCAGCTTCAGCTCCAGCAGCACACTGGCTTTGAGAGAGTGTATCACCATCACCCCCATCACCCGCACCATCACCACCAGTACGTCATGGGCCTGGACGAGGTGCCGGTGCACGCGCACTCGCACGGGCTAGACCCGGACAGCCCGTCTCCGACGTCCCCGACAGCGCACGAGCAGCACCATTCGCAGCTCCACCAGCGCCACCATCAGCATCAGCACCACCACGGTCACCATGGCCACGGTGGTGGCGGAGGAGGAGCGGGGGGCGTGGATGAGCGCTTCTCGGACGACCAGCTCGTGTCCATGTCCGTACGCGAGCTCAATCGGCACCTGCGCGGCTTCTCCAAGGACGAGGTGATCCGGCTGAAGCAGAAGCGCCGGACGCTGAAGAACCGCGGCTACGCGCAGTCCTGCCGCTTCAAGCGCGTGCAGCAGAAGCACGTGCTCGAACACGAGAAGACGCAGCTGCTGCAGCAGGTAGAGCAGCTCAAGCAGGAGGTGGGGAGGCTGGCGCGGGAGCGGGACGCCTACAAGCTCAAGTGCGAGAAGCTTAGCGGAGGAGGAGGAGACGGAGGAAGAGGAGGAGGAAGATGTCTGGGGGGCTTCAGAGAAGCTGGGTCCACCAGTGACAACCCGTCCTCACCTGAGTTCTACATGTGAGTCCTGAAGATCATCACGGTCCACAGATCCCATTATCTCCCATTACCATTACTCCAATAATAATAATAATAATGACAATAACAATAATAATAACTCTTGACTGATCAGTATAAATAGCAAAGGGGTGACAGTAATAACGATAATTATGAGAATTGTGTTAATCAGCTCGAAAATATCTGGCAAACTCGAGTACACAGATCAAAGAGGTTTTTAGCGATATCTTTTTGTTTGTTTATTTGATACAAAAATAGAAGAGCGTGCTCTTTGTGGTATTTCTTTGTTTGTTTGTTTGACTTGTTTTAACCCAGAAGATGCAGCGTCTTCTCAGGTTTATTGTTGTTCTTCTGCATCCCAAACTCTTCTTATAGTTCAAATTTGCGACTTACTTTTTTGTTGTAGTTTGTTTTTTTCTCCCCTCGAGGACTGAAATTTGTCTCCAGTGCTTGCGCTCATTTTCATTATAACGAGCGCTGGAATGACGTCACTTGTCTGCAATTTTTTTTGGTCAAGAGGAAAAAAAACTGTTAAGAAATGATATTTATGGTGAGGGGACACTTTGAACTCTTTTATTGGTTTGATATTTTTGACTCCCACGCACCTCCTCTTGGCCCTAAAAGTCAGACTTTGTCATTATGCAAAAACTTTGGGGGGTTTTGGGATTGTTTTTGAGGAAGAAGAGGGGTGGGCTCCTTTATGCAACATCTCATATTTGGTTTTATTGCCTGCTTGGTTATAGAAATATATATATAAAAGACAAAACAAAACAAACAATCTGCATTAAAATATTAATCCTGCATGCTGGACATGTATGGTAATAATTTCTATTTTGTACCTTTTTGTCTTATTTCTCTCTCTCTCTCTTTCTCTCTCTCTCCATCTCTCTCTCTCTCTCTCTCTCTCTCTCAGTGTATCTTAAACAGCATGTTGTTGATCTTTGAGCTTTCTTTTCTTTTTCTCCCCTCATTGTTGTTTCTGGGACTGAAAGAGATGAACTGATGACCCACATCTGGACTGTTGGGGTTCGTTTGGGCTTGTAAATACATGCAACAGCAAAAAAGCAAACAAAAACCCCTTCAACTAATTAAATTTTAAAATGATAAAAAGTTGAGGGACTCTTTTCAACCGTTTAATTTTTTTCTGGGGAAAAAGTCTGAAAATGGGCATTTTATTATCACTTTTTTTGCTAGTTGCATCTAAAGTCACAACCAACTTTGTATATTAAGTGCACTTTTTATTTTCTTTTTGATAGATTTTTCTGTCTAATGTGTTGCTTCCTTTATTTTTTTTGCAAACCGCCCTCGAGGAAGACGTTACACACTCATACACACACACACGGGCGAGTACGCAGTGCGTGACGGGCTACGTTCAGGCAGAGCAGCTGGTCTGAGACACGGCACGGCGCGCGTTCTGGATCGTGAGACCAAGGCAGATTAAGGGTCACGCGCGCAGACAGAGTCCTGGAGGAGCTCGTTAATGTTCTTTAGATCACGGGTCACACAGCCTCTGCGCGGTGGAGCCGTGCATAATGGGCTGTGCACATTTTTGTGCGTGCGTAAATCACCATGGGCTTGTGTGTAGTGTGCTATACATTATGCACTACGCGCCCTACGTTAAAGAACCGCGCATTATGTGCCATGTGCCATTGGACGTGTGCCTTGCGTTATGTGACATGGAACTGCGCATTATGTGCCATTATTGGCCGTTTGCCATGCGTTATGTGCCATGGTACTACGCTGTGCATTATTCAGCACACCTCATGCGATTTTCGTGCGCAATGCGCTATAGCTGCTTCGTTCTGCGCCGTTTGCTTTCACTGGAGTGTGGTGTCGGTTCGCTTTCGTTTATTTGCTTTTTGTGTCTCGCAGCTGCATAATCCACCTATAATCTGACCAGTATTTAGTTTGCATCATTTTACTGCTTGACGCATAGAAGTTAATCGGACAGTTTTACCTTTTACGCACGTTTATTTTATCAGCCAACTTCTACGTTGCTTTTTACTCTGCCAGTTTAATGTACTGAACACTATTTTGCAAAACAAAATCAATTATATACCAATTCAGATCATAATTAGGAGGAAATTGGTGAAAATTAAGGGTGGGTGGGGGGTTAATTGCTTTACTATGAAAGTTGCGCGAGTAGATTTTCAGTGATCATATTAATGTTTTTTTGTTGTTTGTTTTTAATGTTTTCCTTATTTTTTTTCTGCCGGTCAGTAAAAAAAGAGGGATTCAGGTTTTGCAAAAAAATATATCTCAAAATGTATGTCATATGTTATGTTTTTGTCCTGTTTATTATTATTTCTTTGTTTTGGAGATTCTGGTTCTGCTGGCCAGATGCATAGTTATGGTTTTTATTTTTTAATGATTAAATTAACAAACTGTCAGATCATATTGAATAAGCATGGTGCTTGCATTTAAGAATTATTGTTAAAAAAGAAAAGAGGAAAATAGAAGAACGTCATGCATTTAAACAATCTTTTGGTTTGTTACTGATTCAACTGTGTTGAAATCAAAAATCGAAACTGCAGCAGCGGTGGTGTTTGTTTTCTGGTTAGTTCATTTCATGCGTTATGGGGATCAATTTTCAATCCTGTTTATATAAATGAGAGTTAAAAACTAGAGTTAAATTTGGACTGTTTCCATTCAGGCTGGTTTCTGTTTTTCGTCTTTATTTTTTGTTGTTTTTGGAAGAAATGGTTTCCTATTTTGCTTATTAAAGTCATTGAAATGGCATTTCTGGGGTGGTTTCATTCATTTTCTTTCTCACTAAGGGTCATGTCAGCTGCACACTCACACTCATGCATGCTCAGGAGGCCTTTTGCTTGGAAATGTGCTTGTAGAAGGCTCACCCAGTCTTGAGAAATGTGTTCTGGAAATGCAGATTCATTATTTATTTGAAAAAAAAATGCAATTGCTCTAACTGCTCTACTCTGGTTTCAAGAGAAGGTGGCTACTAATATGCCCTAGAATGCCACCAGCTGGGATAGTTTGCCACACTTCTCATTCACCTGGGACAGGTATGACGGGTGTTGCCAGCTTGCCCCAGATGATTTGGCCACTTTACATATCTCTCAGATAAGAGCAGTTATTCTTCAATGACAAATGTATCATACTCACTCACAAGGACTTTTGCTTGGAAATGTGCTTCTAGAAGGTTCTGATGCTGCATTATACATTTCTCATCGAAACAAATGATGCTTACATGCTCAAACTGCTCTAATCTGCTCTTGAGATATATTTAAGGTGGTAAAATTATCTTGGACAGGTTGGCAGCAGCTGTTATGGAGCTGCTTGATGTGTTTTTCATTGAAGCCAATGATGCTTAACTGCTCTAATCTGGTCCTGACAGATGTTTAAGGTAGACAATTCATCTGGGGCAGGTTTCATGCATCTCCAGAGCGAGGGTGACCCGCCTGTACCAGCTGACTTGGACATTTTAAACATGTCTTGCATCCTGATTAGAGCAATGATGTTTATCTATCCTCGATGTAAAATGTATAATGCATGGTCATGTTGGAAATGTGCTTCTAGAAGGTTCCTCCAGACTCAACGAACACATTCTAGAGCAGCAGGATGTATTTTTCATTGAAAACAATGCTACTGCTTCACTGGCTCTAATCTAGTCCTCAGAGCTATTTAAAATGAATACGGGGCAGGTTAGCACCACCCGTCCTTCCTGCCTCAGGTGAGATAGAAGTGTGATACTTCTATCTCACCTGGGGGGGTCTCTTGCTTAGATTGGCCTTCTTTATGCTGTTACCAAAAGGCGACATGAGGCGGGGGTGTTTTTTTTTATACAAACTTTATTTTAGAGCTTCAGCGTAAGAAATCTTAGGCACCTGTACTAATTTCTCAGCATGTGAAGTGTCTTTAAGCATCCAACATTAACATTAGAATAAATTCAAACAAACAAAAAAGAAGTAAAATGTATCAAAACTTTGTAAAAAAAACTACGAAAAAAAGCTCCTGAATTTAATTTAATGAGGAACTGATCGATTCGAACCAAGTATTACTGCACTTTTGCAAGGAACTCATTGACACACATTACATGAATCATTATTACTGTATAATGTCATTTGTATTTATTCTTGTTAAGTTTTATTTTGGATATTTAGTGATATTAGTGTGACAGAAAACTCATTGCTCATCTAAAGATACTTAAAATATTCTTTCTGCAGGTGCGTAACGCTTTTGCGCAGTGCTGTAGGTGGACTTGTTTTGCATCAGATGGACCATCATATAAGAGCACACTAGAGCCGCACATTCCCAATGATACCTGGAAGTGATGGCACTTTGTGGGTGTGTGTAGTGTATGTGTGAGGTTTTTGTGTAGAGGGTTTGTGTGTGTGTGTGTGTGTGTGGCCTTTATATGGCCTTTACAGTGAATGAAACACTAACAGTGAATCAAAGTGGTTATGTTCACAGTCAGTTCAGCATATCAGGGCCTAAACAAAAATGTATATCGCCATATTTTGTCATTTAATAAATGTTTTTTTGTACATAATTTCTAAATGCTGGCTGTATTTTAAAACTGTGCCAAATGTTCATGATGGACAGACAAGCAGAAATGCCTCTGAACGGTTTACAATATAAGGTTTTGTTTTGATTTGCTGGAGACAAATACTTTTGAGGACACAAACCCAGTCCTTGTGACCCCCATTGGGTCCTTTTGAAGCCAATAGTGTACTAAAGACTGTATAAATACAGTAGAAGTATGATCATCCATTTAAACCTAGTGTGTCACTCACAGGTCCTGAGACCGTGTAGCTGTGTAGGGTCCATATATGCATGTATGTGTGTGTGTGTGTGTGTGTGTATATTTAGGAGTAATTGACTGTTGGGCTGGTGGATTCGAATTGTTTCCCAAGCTGTAATACAAACCGCTGCCGTAGTCTATTGACAATAACAATATAAAGTATAATAATAATAAAAACGTAATTTGTTATAGTTTTAAATTTATTTTTTTTTCTGTTAAAATGAGGGCAAATGAGGTCTGATGTCACTTTCATGTTATTTTGCGGTATTGCTAACTGCAGTGTACTACACATGCTGAAAATATAGCAGTGTAGACTGCTGTCGATACACAACATATGTTGTATACAACTTACACACCTTATGTGACACACACACATGGTTAACCTGCACAAAACAGTGTAAATGCACATAAAGGAACCTGGAAAATACTACATGTTCAGTGTCGTCCAACGCAAATATTCCAGGATTACTTTGGTGTATAGGTGTTTTAGGTCTGTGCGGTGGATGTATGTGTGTGTGTTCAGTGCTGGTCTTGGCTCGCAGCGAGAAGGGCAGAGGAGTGTGTTCCTGATGGTTTTCAGTTTCTAGTGACAGGAACATTATCTGCTGTGTGTCTGCACATTTCTCAAGGGCACTGAGGGCCTGTGCGGTCGGTTCTCCGCGCTGGACGGCGGTGCGGTTTCCTTTAGGAGAGACTCCAGAGCCATCAGGGTGACCTAACTCACACTATGCATGGTGTGTGTGTGTGTGTGTGTATGTGTGCACAATATAGCTCCTGCTCCTGTTACTGAATTGCATCACTGCTGCACAAAAATCTGTAAGTTTACAGAACGGTAAGTTTACAAAACAGTAAGTTTACAGAAAGAGGAAAACATTGTCAACCTTCTCAATGGAACTTAATACAGCCAGGGGTTATCATAGGTCATTTTGGGTCATTATTATTGGTCAGTTCACCACAAAGCAGCTGAATGTTATGAAAATAATAATTGTTGTTGTTGTTGATTTGCATTTACAGTTACAGTAAAGGCACAATTGATTTCTGGTTCAAACACTACATTTGTTTGATTTGTTTGTATGAATATTGAGTTTAACCCTTAAATGCCTGTTTTTTCCCCTCAAAACTCCAGTGATCTCACTGCATACAATGTAAAAAATATTCAGTCAATTGCTTATTATTGAAATCTGTACATCTAAATAACAATATTTCACATAAATCACATTGTTTTGTTTGTCCAAATTGTTAAGGGATTTCATGTTCATTTTAAGAAGAACTGTCAGATCTGTACATACATGCATATAAAAGCCATATAATTAAATATAGTGTATCTGTGTCCTTTGTATGCGTTTTCACTTAAAAACAGTGGATGAGGTAGAGGATAGGAAGTGAAATGTGAGATTTTCTTTGAATTTACAGCGTGAGATACACACTGAAGACCATTTATAATCAATAATAATAAAACAGTATAAAATAAGGAGTGTATAAATAAAGATGAGGATAACTGTCCATGCATGGATATTTAGGTTGAACTGTTTGATGAGTGCAGAAATTCAGTGTGGAGTGAATGATTTGGTGTGATTGACCTGCATGGGCACAAAGTTTGTCATTCATTCTGAACACCCATACATGTGTGTGTGTGTGTGTGTGTGTGTGTGTGTGTGTGTGTGCGTGTGTGTGTGTGTGTGTGTGTGTGTGTGTGTGTGT
>JBBKCR010061948.1:0-10412 GCA_037577295.1 Ladigesia roloffi | reverse complement strand
CACACACACACACACACACACACACACACACACACACACACACACACAGCCCTTTGACAGACGGCTGCTGAGTCATCTTCTAATCTAAAGCAACAAACTCTCCGTCCCCTGTCCATCTTGGTGGAACAGCAAGGTCTGGACGTTCACATGCGCGTACACACTCACAAACATGCTCCATTTGTAAACATCTACTATCTACACACATTGGCATTCTGTGCACACACACACACACACACACACACACACACAGACTCACATACCCACACATTCCTGTCTTTGTTGGTTTACCCTCATTGCAAATGCAAATGCAT
Organism: Ladigesia roloffi; assembly: GCA_037577295.1. NCBI lineage: Eukaryota > Metazoa > Chordata > Actinopteri > Characiformes > Alestidae > Ladigesia > Ladigesia roloffi. The sequence continues at coordinate 10,101 of JBBKCR010061948.1, read as the reverse complement.
TACTCCTGATGAACAGATAACACAAACACATAAGAGATTTACTTAATCTTGCTACAACACAAGATACGGCGTGTCAGTCTGCTCGTCAGAGCTCCGGAATAATCTCACACTTCCGTACCAACTGTCCTGGTAATTAGACTGAAACAGATTTATTTATCACTACAATAATCCCTCAGTTCTGCTGCACATGTGCCGCAAAACGTACCTGATAAATACTCACAAATTCACTGTGAACTCTCATACAAAACAGGTGTTAAAACTAGGGATGTCCAGATCCGATCACGTGATCAGAAATCGGGCCCAATCACGGGGTTTCAGACTCCATCAGAATCGGACATTACCTCCTGATCAGGACTTACTTGTGTGTATGTATGTATATATATATATATATATATATATATGTATATATAGGTTTACCCAGGCAACCCAGCAGAAGACGAGTCAGATCACGCTGCAGGAGATGAAGGCGCAGGACATCACAGCCATGATAGCACAAATTATCGCAATGATTGACCTGCCATTCACCTTAGTATAGTATATAGAAGTATCGAATAACTCTGACTCGGACTCAAGGGCAAAAACACCTGATTGTGACATCCCTAGTAAACACTGATAATAATCCCCAAAGTTATCCCACTAACTGCTTCACAGTTCAAACCTAAACACAGCCTTATTCATCAGCAAAATAATCCCACAGGTCTCAGAACTGTCCTGCTTACCAAATTTAAACATCACCTTATTAATCTCCAACATAAAACCAAAGATATACTATACATACTGTCTTTCTAAACTGATCCAAACAAATCTCCAAACTAATCCCTGAGTTCTGCACTAAACTACCTTACCTTTCAAAACAATGGATTGGTTTATTACTTTGTTATGTAATCTCATTTGTCGTGAACTGTCCTGCTTATCAGACTTCATTTATAATAATAGTCAGGAAAATAATTCCATAGTCTTCTGTTATCTGTCCTGGTCAGTAGATTTAAACACAGACTAGATTTAAACACAATCTCCCAAATAATCCCACAGTTCTACATCGACTACCCTGCTAGTCAGACCTAAAACAATATTCATCTGCAAAATAATATCTTTCCCCCCCAACCCGACATAAGCATGCTTCAACCTTAATGATCTACATATTTCAACATGGGTAGCATGTTCCACATCACACTGATTTAGTTAGGAGTTTTAGATTCAAAGAAATAATAAAAAAAGCCCTATTCTTATTGGCTATATGCACTCAGTGGCTGTAAATTAAGGTGTTTGAAAATTAAAACTCATCTGTTAGCCTGATCAACTCAATAAGATGAACCTATACACTTTTATTCAACACTTTTGTAGAGAGCAAAATAGAAAGAGTACTCAGATAAACATGTTAAGCAGGCACTCCAGAAGGCCATCCCCCTCTCCCGGTCTGTCGCCCGCCTGTTACTCTGTGTGCCCTCTGCTTTTCATTCCGGCTCCTGATACGGTGCCAAATAAACTCCAGCTAATGTGCCTTTCCGCCGCCTCCGCTATTCATCTCCCTGACATCTCCATGCATTAATATTCATTAACGAATGGCATTTTGACAAACAAACGCTCACGCGCCCCGCTATGGCGCTTGCGTTCGGTGGAGAGAGGAGAGAGGCGTGAGGGTCATCTGGGCCAGAGCTCCATCCACCCTGACCGCCAGCCACCCGCCAGCCATGCGCCAGCAGGTACCCGAAACACTCCGGAGCCACCACCGTGACCCCTTTTGTTCCGGGCCCTTAATAACAGGCCCTGATTTCTGCTGGAGATAAACGCAGAGGCTTCTTCTGCTGAGGGTGAAGTGTGATCAGCATTACAACGCGGAGGAAAGCGAGCCCACAGAGAGAGAGGCTGCTTATTTTCAGGCAAGTTTGCCTTCACTCTTCTGCAACAGGGAGAATGAGTGCACATCCTCTACAGAGAGCATTCCTTCATTATTCCTCTATCCTGCCTATAAACAAAATAAACCTGTCATTTGATGAGAGGCACACAAAATTTGTATGTATGCCTAAAAAAAGATAAAATTGAACAACGGAGAGACGAGAGCAAAAGAAAGGGGAACAGAAAAAATAACATAAGAGCAGAAGAGTAGGAAGGAATAGAATAGAAGTGAACAGAGGAAAAGAAAAGAAAAGAAAAAAGAGAAGAGAAGAAATGAACAGAGAAGAAGAAAGAAAAAGAAAGGAGAATAGAAAAAGGAAATAGGAGAGAAAAAGAGGGGAGAAGAGAAGAGAAGAGAAGAGAAAAAAAGAGAAGAGAAGAGAAGAGACGGGACGTGAAGAGAAGAGAACTGTTGTTGCATGTTGGATTGCCCACACATGTAGAAGAACCTGAGGCATAGAAGAGAAGATAAAACAGCCGAAGAAACGAGAAAAGAAAATAAGAGAACAGAATAGAGGAAAAATGAAAAGAGAAAAGAAGAGGGGAGAACTGTTGTTGCATGTTGGATTGCCCACACATGTAGAAAAACCCGAGGCAATCTGTTGCACATATTGCATTTATCTCCTTTACTTCTCTGGATCTGAGGCTAAAAGGCTAAAAAAAACTTCACCCTGGCCTCCAGCTTTGACAAGCAGGATGTTGTTACAGAAATTTAAGTGTAATTTAAGACACGAGAGTCTAGGGTCTGGGGATGGATTTCTTCCAAAAACTTCAGGGTAACACCTGTCCCATAAAAAAGCCATCAAATTGTTGCAGGTGTTTGAGCAGAAATAGATGTTCTCAGAGAAGGAGTTGAACCCACTTAAGCCTGAGAGGGCATTTCAAAAACAAAAAAAAGAAAAGAAAAGAAAAAAGAAAGAAAAAAGCACGGTAAATTATGATTCCACAACCAGCTCCAAACATGTGTTGGGTGTAGCTAATTCCAGAAAGTGCTTATGTACGCAGTCTCAGTCCAGAGAGCTTAGCATGATCCAGTGGGGCAAGAGTCCATCTCCTGAATCACTAATAACCCTCGACGTGGAAAGACTGTTTGGGTCGCCTCACTTAAAGCTGGATTAGAGACTCTCGTGGTCTGCAGACAATGATCTATAACATCCTCATCCTTAGAGGTCTCGAGGTCAGGTGGGGTCAGTAAAGTCCTTCTGTCGTTGCTCGGTTTGAGCCGGGTCACACAGTGCTTCCAGACCAAGTTTAACACTTTGACCTTTGCTGTAATTAACATCAGCAGCATTGATGCACAGAGCAGCTCGGGCCTGTCACACAAATTATGTTTGTGATGCTGAAATTATGGGCGCTTCAAGGAATAGGGAAGGGAGAGTTGGAATGCACACTAAAGCAGTACACTGCAAAAACTCCTGATCTAACCTAGACTTTCAACCATATTTCTAACCTAGAAAGTCTTCTGATCTTATTTTGAGAACAATATACTATGTAAGCGCATATTTGTAAGATTATTTAGATTGTTCTAAGATTTCTTTTTTTCCCTATTTCATGAAATCTTACCAAGTGTTAAAGATAAATTAAACATTTAGGCTAAATATAAGATTGAAAGTCTTGGTTAGATCAGCAGTTTTCGCACTGTACCCCGAAATGGAATAGAGATGTCAGTTTGTTTCAAACTTAAATCATATCTTTGCAAAAAGGATTGTGTCTAAACTTACACACAGTTGGGCGAATAAACTGGAAGAGCAGGACGTCCACAACCTCTCTGCCCCCCAAACCTACCCTTGCCCACCAATAGTTACATTTTTGTATCCTGACTCGGAAAAACCTATTTCTGTAATAGAGCTTGCTATTGTGTTCTCATGCCAGTTTCTAAACACTTAGTGAGGCACAGTTGTGATCCTCTTGTGGTCGGACCAAAGGACGATATACATTATACTTGTCCAATAGTTGAGAGGGTTTATATTTTAGATGAGTATGATCAACATTGTTATGGTATTTCAGGTATTTAGGTTTAAATTAGCTACACCGCTAACATTTGACAGAATATTTGGTTTCACCCCTTACAACACGAGTGCTCGTGGGGCTGGGGCCGGCGCAGGTTGGAACTTCTCCTCCTTAAACAAGCTAATTAAATCTGGGAATTGAAAAGTGAGTTAAACCAGGTGTGTTTGTGCAGGGAATTCACCATGAACTGTGCTGGACCTCGAGAAATGGTCCCTGTCTAATGACATTTAATTGCATTGTTAAAGCATCACTGTCCACAGTATGAACTAGTGCATATACTGAATGACAGTTCTGCTATTTCATTCAGCACCCACCTTCAGAACTGTTTTCCTGATAGATATGAGTTACAAATCCTCACAAGAAGAAACAGAGACAAAAACTGGTGCAAACAGCCAAAGTTCATGCTTACCTTTCCTGTCAGTGCCATTTTGCAGTGGCACAGAGGGAGAGAGGCTTTTGGACGGTTCCTTGTTGGCGTTCTCTCTGGTCACTGCTGAGCCTTTCTGCTTGCATTTTGGGGCGTCCAGGGATTTGAGCTTCTTGGCATGCTTGGTACCTTTGTAGTGGGCCAGTGCTTGGCTCTGTGGGAAAAAAAAACAGAGATGCCAAGGATGAGGGAGGAAGAGGGTGATAGAGGAAGAGAGGGAGGGAGGCCAGTCAGAAGTAAAGGTTAGAAACTACAAGCTAACTAGCAACTAGCATGTTCTCATACCAAACAATCTGTAAAGGTTACAGGATTTAGCATCTGTTACATGGTTATGAAACTCAGTCTCTTTATGACACCAAACAATCATTGCCACACAGTACTGAATAATTCCTGATGTCAAAGTATCTGTGTATCCTAGATGCTTCTTCTAAACTCTTGTCTGAACTTGCCCTACTTGTATTTTAACAACAGAGCACCAGAGGTGTTCTTACTCTGATCTCTTTACCAGTGTTGGGCGTAACGGCATTTAAGTATAATGGTGTTACTAACGGCGTTATTTTTTCATTAGCGGAGTAATCTAATAAATTATTTTTCCCATACTTGCAACACCGTTATCGTAACTGAGAATGTTAAGTAGCACGTTACTAAAATTTGGTTGAATGACGCGTGAGATGTCAAGCTTTAGCTATATCAGCTGCCTGACAAGAGATAATGATGTCACCGTTGCAAATGCCATGCTCATAATGCTTCACTGCACGCTCACTAACACTCTGACTTCCACTACCGCTGAACACACTGGACAGCAACAATGGCGAACTAGGGAAAGTCAAAGGTAGCGTTTACAATCTGGAATTAAAGGCAATAATGTATATGTATCATACACGCTATGCCCAGGAAAACAGGTTTTATCCACGTCTACCTCAGGCAACTCTAACCTTATGAAGCACCTTACATCTACACATGCTAATATGAAACTTGTTGCTGCTGCTAACCCAACCCCAAGACCAAATGCAGCTAGCGTGAGCTCCAGTGAAGGAGATGGAGACACATCACGGTTAAAACACATCACACAGATTCAGCCAGGAGAGAGTGCTTTTCTTCTTTTGAGGAGGATGAGGAGGACACCTCCTTAGCAGAAAACCAGGTGACAGACTATATTAGATCTTCAGCACAAAACTCTCTTTCTCCCATCAAGGAACGTTTACTATGTGACAATGCTGCGACTCCATCTAGTGCACCTGTTGAGAGACTGTTCAGCCTGGGCAAGCTTGTCTTCTCTTCAAAGAGGAACAGAGTGTCAGACAAAATATTTGAGAGGCTTCTCTTCCTACGTTACCACCACTGGTTTAGTCACAAGATGAGAGGAGTATTTTAGTATTGATCAATGTATTGTTCATTTTCACTGAGAATGTACAACATAGAGAGTTGGATAGTCCTCTGTTTATTTTGCAATAACAGAGTTACAGAGATTTGCACTACTTAATGGCCAAATCTTCCTTTGTATTTTTTTACCCAATTTTATATTTGGGTGTCCTAGTTTTGCACTTGATTGTGAAGTGTGTGAATAACTGAATTTATATTCCATATTAAATTTTTATTACTTTACTGAATATTTAAGAGTAAATAGTGCTCTGTTTCTTGTGCAACATTATACAAATACAAATAATTACACTAATTAAAGGCCAGATTTTCTTTTGCTTCTTATTTTCCATGTTTAAAGTTGTTTGACTTAGTTTTGCATTTAAATGCAAAGTGTATTAACATTATTTATTTTCAATATTTAATTTGGTTATTTTTTAGAAATATTTAAGAGTAGGATAGTGTTCCGGTTATTGTGCAGTAGGCCTAATATACAGAGTAACTGCAGTACTTAAAGGCTAGAATTTCCTTTTTTTATTTTTACCCAAGTTTACATTTGTGTGTCTTAAATTTGGACTTGAATTTTATTTTCAATATTTATTTTTAGTTTTTTATTTCTAGGCGTATCATATGGCAGGCTGCAACCTAAGTTCAAATAAATACCAAATGTTCTAAAATACTGTTTTTATTCTTTAATCAGTTATGGTAAACATCTTTGACATAATAGCACTGTAGAACATAAAAAATAATGTCAGTTATGTTGCTGAGTAACTAATTACTTTTACAGTGTCGTAACTGAGTTACTAATTCAATTACTTATTGGCAGAAGTAATTTGTAACTGTAACTAATTACTTTTTTAAAATTAACATTACAACACTGCTCTTTACACTATTGTGGTGTTTCTCCATTTGCGAACATCATAATGGAGCATGCTGGACCTTCATTTGTGGACAAGTAGCTTTGGGACAATGTCAAATTTAAAGCACCTTAACATCCATAACTGCGGCTCCTAGACGACAACACTGTCCTAGATCACTCTGGGCAACTCAGGGCAACCCAGGTGTCTGACAGAATTGCCAGTTTGCGTTTTCACCCAAACAAGTTAAACTGTCCATCAGCAGAAGTTGCCATTTTGAAAAGATGCAACAGTATTTCAGATTACTTAGAGGAAAGACCTAGAAGTCTTCAGCTATCTAGTCGCTTCAAGTGTTGCCTGGCCAGCAAGCAAAATTGGCCACAACTACTTGAGGAGAAGGGATGTTCTAGTCCTCTAAATAAACTGAATGGAACATAAGTTGGTGTACATTAGCTGTGCACTGTAAGCACGATCCCACTGGAGTCCTGACTGTGTAGAAACACAGCCCGACTGCGTCCTGTGAGAAAACTGGACAAGCACAGCCCATCTGCTCCAGGGGAGATTGAGGGCTACAGCAAGGCCTCTCAGATCTTGTATGTCATTTCAAGTCTGGCCAAGTCCATCTGCAGAGCAGTTTCAGCAGCTTTAGAGCGAGCCGCTGAAGCTCGTAAATATCTCCTTGAATTGTCTCAGTGATTTACAGGTAATTGACTGGCCTGCATTGAGCAAATGTTGGAAACAAAGAAGAATTCGTCTGGGGAAAGAGATCCCGTCCTTATTGCTGTAGGATATTACCTTTTTTATGACTGAAACCTTGACATAAATGTGCTGGTGTGTTGCCTGTCTACATGGGAAAAAAAACAAAAACACTCCAGGCCTATTAATAATGCAGGGGCATTGTCAAAGGCGCCTAACGCCGGGCGACATCCGAATTCACCTTCAAAGCGGGTTTATTATGACTCACTTGGACGGGGCCATATGCGAGGACTTTCGGTTGTCCTTGTTTACCTCAGTGGGCTCCCCTGGCTGACGCTCTGACATTGCCTACAGCGGGAGAGGAGACAGTCGGGAGGGACCAGAATGCCTTTCGGAATACATAAGGCACCCGTCAGCTTGCTGACAAGCAAAGGCAGGCATGTGAACGGCACGCCACCTCGCTGACTGACGCGGGGACTGACACACAAGCACAAATATTTCGCCTGCTCTGCTCATTTCCCTCCTGACATCCCGCTTAGCCCACATGTGCCCTTATGAATCTTCTTACAGCACCTTTCATAAATGTATTCTCTTAGATTTCACAGGTTCTTACAGCGTACACCAGCGCTGTGAGCCTACTGTTTACAGAAAAACAGCAGCCTGAGCCATGCTTCTCACACTTAAACCCAGAATTGAGAGTTTTCCCCACTCCAGCACACCTGGTTCAACCTTGCCAAACAACCGATGAGTTGAATCCAGAGGAAAGGAACGGGGAAAACTCTGTGGCTTTCCACAAAGGGAGATTTAGGATTTGTTTCTTACTGCAGATGGCTCTTCAGTGCTCCAGCTGCGGTTTGTCCTACACTCTACACTGCCCATCAACAGTTTGGCGACACATAGGTTTTCACAAAGCAGACAACCTTTTGTGATTAAGTCATGTGAACTAATGATTTAGTGTGAAATGGTCTGAAATGTTCACAGTGGTGATGTTAGGAACCAGGCATCCAATGCACAATAATTTTACAAGTAAATCATCACTTATAAATAGAAGAAGAGGTTTTGCTGCCAAATGCTTTGTTTGAGAGAAATTTATCAACACAGAATAGTTCACGCTGATGGTAAATGGAAACAGATGTCTGCCTCTAAAAGGTCTGGAGTCTCTGATCCATTTTTGGAATATGTTTCCAGATCATATTAATGAAGTTGGCATATTCAGTCCAAGACTTTCAGTCCAAGACTTTTTAAAAGGCAGCATTCAGAATATTGTTTCTTTGTATCTGTTTAATTATGGAGAGATTTTGAAAAATATATGGACCAACCCTACAACATGTTAAAGCTGTTCAGAAAGCTGCTTGTTTTTTTTTAAAGAAAGCCTAAGGCCACACTACATCCTCTTGTTGTGTTGTCAGAACTTATTAGCGCTCAAACATGTTTAAAACACCTTTGGGCCAAAAGATATTTAATCTTTATTTTTAACATTAATTTCTGCCAGATCATCATTTAAAACCTGCTCTTCAAAACATAGAATATATTGTGATGCATGTCAGTGCTAAAAATGAATTAGCACACAGTTGCTTTATGCTAACAAAAATGATATTGCTTTCACATAAATGAGTTCAGCAAAAAGTTTTACCATGACCCCGGATGTGCATCAGCCAAGAAACAGTCCAAATGTAGCTTCTTTATTTTATAATGGCAGCTAGAGAGTTCTTGGGGCTCGAATCCCAGGACTGCATAGGGCAGTGGTTCCCATGCGTAAGGTACCATGCCCACACACTGCTCCCTGGGTGCTGTGTTCCTGGCCTGCCTGCTGCTTCACTTGGTGAATGCATTTAGCTTTATATACAAAGTGACTTCCATTCCCTAACTACAGGGGGCAGTCTCCTTGGAGCAACTGAATGTAGGATTCGAACCCATGACCTCTTGATCCAGAGACAAATATCCTACTGCTGTTCACACTGTGTGCTATGCTGTGTTCACATATGATAAATGGATACTTTTACACAACCAAATGGTAAAGTATACTCACATGCATGCCTAAAGTAAGTTAGTTAGTAAGTGCTGGAACTTGGTGAAAGCTTACAGATCACAGCAAGTCAACGCCAGTCCTAAACCTCATGCACAAGTCTACTACTCCTTAGTTCAGAGTTAGGAAAAGTTGATAGTGAGGTTTTCATAAAATAAATGTTTTAAGCTAACTGGGTGACTACTGAGTTCTAGAATCAGAATCAGAAAACCAAATTTATCCAGAGGAAAACTAGTGTTTGTTGGCAATGTTTTCTTTGTAGCTGCAGTTCTAAGTAAAGTTTGGCCACTAAAGATACCTTGGCTCATCCAGGATGAGGAAGACAATACACAATTTTGGTGAATATTTTAATTGAAATGTAAGATGTTTGAAAAGCAACGCATCTCAAATCAAATGGGAACATCCCCCCGCGTTGTTGCTGTAAAATTGCACACTGCGTGTTTAAGGTCGTATTTCTTCGCCGCAGCCTTGTGGAGCAAAATAAAAATGTGAAAGCCTGAAGTGTGAAATGAATATCTCAGTGAAAGCAATAATCTTAGGCGGCGATGGAAAAAGGCTTTGAAATATGGTATTTATAGAGACGGAAGCCAGAGATGTTACAGCCAGTAATGAAACAGATTTATAAGGTTTGGGTTCGTAAGTAGCGCGTCATTAGAGGGGCATATTGTCATGAAAATAGGACTAACGTCAAGATAAATGTGTTGTCATATGACTACGTATGTGGCGCTTGACTGTGGAGACTGAGAGAGAGAAAGAGAGAGAGAGAGAGAGAGAGAGAGAGAGAGAGAGAGAGAGAGAGAGAGAGATCGAGAGAGAGAGAGAGAGAGAGA
>JBBKCR010061937.1:0-10412 GCA_037577295.1 Ladigesia roloffi | reverse complement strand
ATTTTCTTTTAGTCAAAATCATTTCACAATTCAAACAAGGTTCTCATTATTATATTACTGTTACCTTATAAACTCAAAGATACTGTATATTAATTCCCAAAACCCTGATGAGTTTGACCTGTGTTACCGATGTGAATCACTGCAAAAAATGCCTAGACAATCTTCATTATTAATGCATAGTTCTTCCTTGTGCTTTGAGGTAAAAAATAAAAAACAAACTACAATGTTCGCGTGTGTATGCCTGATCTCCGTACTGTTCTTAGTACTGTCAGTGGAGTAGCTAATCAGCTAAATACCATAGTCAGCTAATGCCAGCTAGACAGGCATGTTTATTAGTTTCATTAAACCTTTTAAATTTATATATCAGCATTTTAAATTTAAATTGTAAATATGTGCTAACAGCTACAACAGAAAGGTTTTGCACACGTATTGTTGAAAAACGGGAGGCTTTGATAAACTCGGCTTTGATAAAAAGGATAAATGGGGATAACGTAATAAACTTGGCAAATGGCAGTCTCTGCAGATTTTCCCCCTTTCACTAAGCAACTTTGTTAGGATGTTGTTAAATTCAACAGTATTGCACTTAAAAAGATTACGAACTCAGATATTTACCTTCATGTGACTCGGGGTGAATTTAATCACATATGGAGCATTCCGCTTCAAGCACGTAGTCGGTAGTCAAGGTCCTATCAAAGACTACTCCGCCACTGAAAGTAGTACACTGATGAAAACCCATCCAACGTCTCGTCTCGTTTTAGTCAACGAAAATTAGGACACATTTTAGCGTAGTTTTTATTTTGTAAACCACATTTAGTCCCGTTATTATTCATCAACGATATTACATGATCTTCACATAACCATCACGTGGTAAATGTTCGTTGACGAAGATATTTCGTCATAATTTTCGTTGAGGAAAGCAACACTAAGAGTAATACAAGAAGATACATAGATCATCAGGATACTCTCTCAACAAATGAGTCTTCAGGAGGTGTTTGAAGATTTTCTGCTGCACTGGTGTTAAGATGTTCATTATGGGCGGGAAAACAGAGCAAGACCAGTCTGGACTGGGTTTACCTTGTGTGTAGGGATGGCAGAGCCATTCTTGGAGGAGCGAAAGGGAAACAAAAGGCAAAATGATGTTATTAAGGTATTTAGGTGTGGACCCAGATGTCACTCTGTCCACAAGAGTTAGAGACTTGAACTTAATTCTGGCAGCCACAGGTAGGTCAGTGTAGGTCAATCAACAGTGGGGTGACATGCAAACTTTTACAAATATAAAGTATATTTCCAGATTAACAAACAATTAAAATAATGATAGGACATGTTAAAAAATAACTATTTAATAAAAAAATACATTTTATGAGAGCCATGAATGTATAAGTATAACACAGTCAGATGAATTAGAAATATGCATAGTTTTAAATACAAAATATCACTTATACATACATCCTGAAAAGGATTGCATCCTGCTCTTTTAGGCAGCTTCTATTACGCCAGTTCCATTTAATTGTAATTTTATAATGGAAGGAATGGCATCCGGCATAAAACAAATTAAATCAAATAAGGCTCAAACTGATTTGAAATAAATTTGCCTGAAGTGAATGTGATTGAGAAGAGAGCTCATGTAGAATAGTTGTTATCTTCTGGACAGCACTGGTCTTTGTGGTCTGTGGCTTCAGAAGAAATCACGTATCCTTTCCCAGCTGGAAAACCAACACTGAGGGCTGAGGCCCAACTTCCAGTCTCACGATACACCAGCAGGATTTCAAAAACTACAAATAAAAGCATAAAAATCTTTACACTTCCTCACTTACAGTATATTAAATATAGTCATATCAGAAATTTAGGACACCAACACTAAATTTTCAGTTCTTTATTAAGAAATATTCACATGTCAGTGTCTAATCTCTGTAAAAGAAAGAGACTGAACTGCAGGTAAACAACAAAATGTATCCCTGCTTTGCTCATTTAAAGAAACATAACAACAAATATGCATATTATAACTGAGGGAAAAGTTAAGACACCCTACCACCTTATAGCAAGTGAGACGCTTCTTGTAGACATCTGCCAGTCTCTAACATTGGCCTGAATAAATTTTGCCTGAATTCTTTCAGCTGTGAGATGTTTGAGGGTTTTCTTGCGCTTTAGCCCATTTTGCATCTCAATGGGATTAAGATCTGGCCTTTCCAGGATTCTTCATTTCTTAGTTTTCCATCAGTCCTTGGTGGATTTACTGGTATGTTTTGGGTCACTGTCATGATAGAGTTTTGTTCCACATCAGCTTTGATTTTTTTAAAAATATGGACTTATGTAATTCAAGCACCCTCTGAGACACGGTAGAATTCATGGTGGATTCTATGATGGTGAGCCGGCCAGGTCCTGCTGTAGCACAGCATCCCCAAACCTAGACACTTCCATCGCCATGCTTCACAGTTGAGGTTCTTTTCCCGAAAGGCTGTATTTGGTTTACACCAAACATGTCATCTGTCCTGGTGTCCAAATAACTAAATTTTAGACTCAGCAGGCCACAGAAAATGATTCCAGAAGTCCTGGTCTTCGTCTGGCAAAGTTCAGACTGACCTTCATGTTTCTTGGAGAAAGCAAATGTTTCCCATGCAAGTTAAACGTATGCAGTCTCTTTCTGGTTGTACAGTCATGCACTTTCATATCAACAGTAGCAAGAGGCTGCAGAAGTTCCAGTAATGACATTTTCTGGATACTTCTTTTAGCATCTTGCTGTCTGCTCTCAGGGTGAACTTGCTTGGACGTCCAGAGCTGGGCACGTTGGCAGTTGCTTTGAAAGTCTTCCACTTATAGACTATTGTCTGGAGAGCAGAACAGCTGATTTTAAATTCCTTTCAGACCTTTTAAAATCCCTTACAAGATTCCTAAGCTGCTACAATCGTCTTCCCGAAGGCCTCAGACAGCTTTTTCGATCTCACCCTGGTGTTCACTCTTACTTTAAAAGTCAGGAGCACATATCTAGGTCTAAATAGAGCAAGGCTCCTTCAAAATGGCAAATAGCAATGTTCTAATCATGAGCACCCGATGTGATACACCTGTGTGTGAAAGGAGCAATTTTAAATGGGGAAAATGTGGGGGTGTCCTGATTTATTCCTCAGCTGAAATTGCATTTCTGTATAATTTCATTTTACAGGGTTAAAGTTAGATTTTGAAAAGACTTCTTCTTTTTTAATTGATGTTATAATATTTGAATCTCCCAGCATTGTTACTATTTACATTATATTTCCAAATGTCCAAGAATGATTAAACAAAACACAGGCGTTCATAGAGTGTCCTAATTTTTTACATGAGTGTAGGTGCATGTGATGTATCTAAATCCCTTTCTTAGGACTGCCAGTGAATAAAAGCAATACAAATCTGAACTGATTGTGTAAAGGAAATATGAAAAAGAGGAACCCACCTTGGTTGATGGCTAGAATTTTTGAGTGAAAGTTCTTGGAGTTGGGTTTCTTCACCATGTACTCATCAATGGGCAGCCTGGCCATGTGAACCCCGAGTTCTTTAGCTCTAGTGTAGCTTATTTTCTGTGGGAGATTCAACATCAACACTTCACAATTATATTCTGTTAAAAATACATTTCAGATTAAAAACAAAAAAAGTTTAAGACTGTAATAATGCTGAATAAAACAACGTCTGTCACACAGTAACAACATGTCACTGATTAGTAAAAAATGGCAAAGGGATAGAAAAGCAGTTTGAGACAAACCTTCTGAATGCTCTCATCCACAAGACCTCCAAGAATATAGACTTTTTCTTCATCTACGTGTTCTAATGCTGAAATGTACACAGGACACAACTCAGTGGAAGTTACTGTTTTATGTGTCACAGTGATTATTCACTATGTGCTTGACTAAACTGGCTGTTTATTTCTGTGGTTTTAAAGCAGAGTTGTGTGAATTAACTCTGACTGGGTGTCCAGTATTGCATCCCATTCAAAGATCAGTAGAATTAAACTCCTGCAATAAAATATTAATACATGCAGAAAAATATTGACTCGTGTGACAAAAACAGGGAATTCATGGCCCACGTGTAATGAGGAGTGACTGGTTTCATTATTAAAACAAAAAAAGGTATACAGAACACAAACCTTCACTTGCATCTGGTGTTAGAAAAATGACGCCTTCAGTGGGAAAGAAATCAATCCAGCTGTCTTCTGTGATATCCATCTGTTAACAAAAGATTAAAATGTCACAAGGTTCGAATCTCCGGTAGGAGAAGACTTTACACATTTTTACACTAATGTCTGCATGTCTGCAAAACCATGTAATCACTCTTCACATGTTCCTGTAGAAATACAACTCTTGACTTGGCTCTACGTTCTCGTGTCTACAGGAAATTTTAATGATTCACTGACCTGGTAGTTCAGGAAGCCGTCATTCATTCTGATGCATTCTCTGTAAAGCAGACCGTCCTTTTTCATGTCGGTCAAGAAGAGGTGGAAAGGTTGAAGGGCTTTCTTATTGGACCCATACAGTCTTCTTATCTGACCTGCAAGACGACTGATCTCCTGAGAGCATAAAGAATAAGAATAAAGATTAAATACTGCACTAAATAACATATGATAACACTTAAAGCTGAAAAGACATAAAACAGAATGTGTGTGAATCTGCATCTGTGTTGCAGCAGTTATTCAGGTTTAACAGAGAGATTCTCACTTTGTGGGACATGCAGTCAGTCATGCTCAGATCCACACACAGTCTTGGTCCAGTTGCTCTGGCCTCCTCCAGACGCTCTCTGGTGATCGCCTTCACCACACGTTTACTGAACTGGGACACAACTTCTGCAGGTCACACACAAATAAATGAAACATGTATCAGAGTAAAATAAAGCATATTAAATGAATAAATAATAAATGTTCAATTTTAGAGCAGAATGATCTAATCTATCTGCACTGTACCATATAATGTACAACATCTCCATCTACATGATGAACTCTGATATGACAAACTTCAACCAGCACAGCCTTAGTGAATAGAGACCATAAGCAGACATTCAGATTATTATAATTCAGTCAAATGCTTCACCCTAATTAAACACACTTTATCAGATGTAAAATAAAGTATACCAGATATTATTTATGCACTTTTTGTTTTCTGTAAAATATGTGTAAACTAACAACATATTCAACAGTAACATACTAAGCTAATGCCCAATAAATTGTGTGAAATATTCTTCATGATATATTAAGGCAAGTCTCTCACAGTCATTGCTGGAAAAATAAGAAAAAGAAGTGGATCAGATAACAGACACAAAATAAAGCCTCATCAACATTAACTACATTAAATAAGCAAGGAAGTCACCATTTTCTTGCTGCTTCTGCTTTCTTTTCATTTTTTCCTCTTTTCTTTTACTCCTCTTTGCTTCCAGCCTCCTCTCCCAGTTCCTCTGTTTTCTCATGACATTTTTCTACATGATAACCACATGAAAAAACATTCACAGATACTGATCTTCTAAAACACTTACACTGGTTTCTGTCTCAGCATCATTAAATCGATTAATTACTCAGACATTTCACACACACTAATCACCATAGATATACAATATAAACAAAAGATAAAACTCTGAATTAATACGCATCACTACTTTGTATTCAACAGATTTAAAGTTTTTGAAAATAACTTCTCATACATGCAGTCCTTCGCCTTATTCTTGATACAGCAGCTTAGCTCTGCCCAATCATGTGCCAATTTTGTTATAATGGTTACATTTTTTTTAGAATGAAATGAAGACCTTGATTCATTACACACCCAGTAACCGATGGACCTGCGATAAGAGTCATATCTACATATTGCAGCCTTTTGCAACATTAGATTTGTACAGACCGATATCAGGATAAAGGTTATCAGAGGATATATTGTGTAGCTCTGGTAATCACTAACGCAGTGAACAGACAGGGTGTGAGCTTACAGAGCAGAACGTCTCCTCTCTCTTTACCGCGCTGGACGTCAGATCCACATCAACGCTGAGCAGCTTCATCATGTCACAAACAGGATCTTCATCCAGGAGCACGAGGAGCTGCTGCTCCACTTCAGAACCGGAGGCAGTCTCGGAAACCCGCACAGAGACGTTCATCTGTGCGAGTGAAGAGACACACAGAATGATTGTAAAGAAAGAAAAGCAGGCCTGATCAGATCTGATTTCAAGATATTTAGTCATTTTTAAACACAGTGAAAGGAAACAACGTCACTTCAGGAAAACGAAGCAACACAGGAACAGAAACAGAATCACCACAGAAAACAAATAAATGTTTGCAGGTTTATGACAGATACTATATCGTTTAACTACTGTATGTAGTTAAACTACATGGGCAAATGTAATGGAACGCTTGACCATTCCGCCTGTCCACAAATTTGGAAGCAATGAGATTGTCCTTACATGGAAATCGGCAGAAACGTTAATAAACAGCAGATACAACCATATTAAAACTTAAAGTAGGCTTAGCTAGTGTAACTACTGCGGCTGAACCGGTAACGAAAAAAAGGAATCATTAAAAAATACAAACCTGAAGAAAAACAGTTCAATTTCCTCAAACGACGATTCAGCTTTTCCTCCAAAACTCCGACCCGTCGCACACACATGACGTCATAATCCGACCGTGCGAGTGTTTTGTCCGTAAAATAAAAGACCATTCAACAATATAATGAATTATTTATGAGTTCTTATATTTAACATTATGTAATATGTAAAACATACACTGTGATATAATATGACATATGAAATATGTAGGTAAATACATATTATTATTATTATTATTATTATTATTATTATTATTATTATTATTATTATTATTATTATTATTATTATTATTATTATTGTTGTTGTTGTTGTTATTATTATAACAACGAAATGACTAACAACAACAATAATACTAATATTCATAATAACACAATAGCAATAATAATTAATAAAAATAACTGAAGTTTCCACGTGTTCTTGTAACTGACAGATAACTTCCATCAGCTTTCACTTAAAATGTGTTTTAATTAGGTAGAGGTTACACACTTTTTACGTGTTATTTCTGATCATGGGGGTATTCTACGTAAAGTTAAAAAAAAATTTTCAGAAATTAAAAGAGCTTCAGTTTACCATGTCCACTGTTTAATTCTGTCACTGACTAAAACCCTTTTGAAGTAAAAAAAGAAAAAAAAGATTTGCGCTTTGGGGCAAATTTTCTTCTGCGATTAATCAAGACTAATTAATTACAAAGCCTATATAAATATATATATATATACTATACATACATTTATAAATGAATCCTATTTGTGGGACAAGAAAAGTATCTTGCACATATATATACACAAATATATACATATACATATATACATATATACACACACATATATATATAAGTATGTATGCAATATACTTTGAATCAGTCCGTGTGAGTCAGTTCGTGTCACTCATGCTCTTTATACAATCAGATGTGACCTCGCCATTTCAACCAATCATAACACGCCAGGAGCGCTGCCTAAATCCTGTTTTCATGAAACAAACCTTCTCCCGAGCAGGATTGAGATTACGGACATGTTGCTATGACAGCAAGTCCAAGATGTGCAGCGAATAACGAAAAAATCCAAGATCAGGACAAATCCACAACAATTAAATCCAGCTAACTGAGTTAGCGACGTACGAAGAATACCCCCATTTGTTCACTTACTGTTAATAAACTTCTGTTTCTGTGAGAATGTCTTACAGGAATATCATAATTATATAGTTAAAGTAAATGTGAATTGGAAGCGCTGAATTTTTTTTTAATAATTAGTAATTGATAATAAATATTAAATTCACTGTTTTTAAACTGTCGGATTAGTGTTTGTAATTTGAGGTAAAATTACACCTGTAAAATGAGGTGACGTCACATCAGAAAACAGAAAGTGAAACAGGACATTCACAGTGAAAAACAAACTTCTTCTTCAACGCTTAAACTACTTGATGTTCAGAAGTTCTGAGAAGATTTTGAAGACAGATAGTACTGACACTCCGAGAAAAAGAGAAAGAGAAAAATAAAGGTATGTCCTTCAGTGAACAAATCCTCGATTAGAATTTCAGTCCGTCTTTTTCATCAGTGGCCTACAAGAAGAAACACAGTCAGATGAAGATTTTAACGCTGATAACGTGATCGATTCAGGGGCGATCATGTTAAAATACGGTGGGATTTTTGTTACAGACAAGAGAAATAATATTTGATGCTGCCAGACTGAGTTTAGAAGCTGAGGAGTAAAACAGGGTGAAACGTGGGTGTGTTGTATTTACTGGTTAAAACACCGAGCGCAGCAAAAACACTCAGACAGAGCAGACAGTGAGACACTGTGAGTGACATTACTAAAATGAGACCTTTAATAAAGGTCAGAATAATGAGGTAACAGCTTTTACAGTCTGCATATACAGAACAGGGCCGTCTCAGGACCCCAATGTTATACTGTAGTTTTAATAGTCTGAATGTGTGTACTGTTTATTTCAGAAAAGCCTATATTATTATATTGAATTAATGAAAACATCAGACTAACTGAAGACTAAATTCAGTGAGATGCACATTTATTCCTAATTACAACTACATTTAAAATTAACATTATTTTTTAAACTTCAACTCAATTCAGTTTATTTATATAATGCTTTTTACAACCAGGTTGTCACAAAGCATCTTTACAGAGTACAGGTCTGAGCCACTAGTGAGTAAGCCAAAGGCGACAGAGGCGACAAAAAACTCCCTCACTTGGAGGAGGAAACCTCGGGAGGAACCAAGACTCCAAAGGGGAACCTGTCCTCCCCAGGTTGACCCAGATAGAAAGAAAAGACTATATATATGGGGATAAAAATCCAGAGAGGGCCTTGATGGACATGGCTATAGACAAATAGGCCACTCAATGGCTAACAGATTTGGTTTAAATAAGTGTCCAGAGAAGAGAGGTATGATGGGTGGGAGAGCACCCCAAGACACCAGTGCACCTCCACTCCACCATCACAAACATGAGTATACGTGAGGAGTGGTGGGCGACAACACCAGTGTCCCAGTTTACTTGAAACCTCTGTGCCCACCCCCTCTCTGCTCAACACCTTCCATTTAACAAGTAAAATTACATACAGAAAGTGTGACTGATCATTGTCTGATTTTTTGTTTAGTTCATTATGTACGGAGTGACGTCTTATGGCCCCCAGGGAGCCCCTGTCTGTGTGGATGTGCCTGATAGAAAATGTGTGTGAGAGTGTCTAAGGTAGCAGGCAGGTGTGTTGTGTTAAATGTGTGAACTGAATGACGTAATTTCTCACTGAAAATTGTTCAATAGGAGAGAGGAAATGGCGGAATTTTCATCGCAACGACCAAAGGAGGGCAGAAGGAGCAGCACGGAGGAACCAGATCGATGTAAGTAACAGTTTGTACACAATACAATATCCCTTTTTAAGCCATTTTCTGTTTCTGTACAGTGTAATGAAATTAATACAGTTTACTGACTCTAAGTGTGTGTGTCGAGTGCAGTACAGATTAATTATAAGTACACACTTTCAGTCTGATTGCATATTATGAACCCTTGAAAATGATTTTCAAAGCCTCTAGGGTTCCTTTAAATCATATTTACTATGTTGACAATATTCATATTTAATGTATTAAACCTTATTGTCATGCATGAACACACCACAGCACAATGTAAGCAATGTGAAATTCTTTCTCTGCCTTTAACCCATTCACCAAGTGAAACAGGGGGCTGCCGCCATTGAGGGGTGCCCGGGATGTCAACAGTTGGGACCCCAATCCTTTGATTCCAGGGCCAGCACCCTAACCACTATGCCCCATGTGTCCTAGTGGTTCAGTGTTTAGCTCTGTCACCTCATAGTGAGAAGGTTGTGAGTTTCAGTTCCCAACAGAGTTTTTCTTTCTGTGTGGAGTTTGCATGATCTCCCGGTATTTGTGTGGGTTTCTTCCTTACATCTGGTTTGCTTGTGGTTCTGAAGTGGCCTTTAGATCAGAAAGGCTTGGGTCTGAATCTCAGTTTTGTATGTAGGATGTATTTAGTGACACCACTGAGGTTCACTTAGAGAAGGTACCGTCCCCACACAGTAATGTCCCTCACACAGTGGTGTGTTGTGCTGTGGTGTGTTCACCTATGACAAATGGTCATTTTACACTACATTTTTTGGCACATTAAGTCAATTGTAGGAGTTAAACTGTCAAGGTGAGTGGGTGAGTGTCAGAGTGTTTGTATGCGTGTCTCCCCTTTGGTGCCCTAAACCTACTGCAATACGCTCCAACACCCCCTCAACCCTGTTCAGGATAACATGAATCTTCTTCTTCCTCTTTCGGCTTTTCCTTTCAGGGGTCGCCACAGCGAATCATCTTTCTCCACCTAGTCCTATCTTCTGCATCCTCTACCCTTACACCAACTAACTTCATG
>JBBKCR010061926.1:0-10413 GCA_037577295.1 Ladigesia roloffi | reverse complement strand
TGAACATTGCGCTAAATGTTGAAAAAATGACACCTCTAAATTTGTGGTGCTGCTTTTACAAACGGCGCCCCATAGAAGGGCTGAGCGAGGAGAGCATATTTTAACTGTTGACCTTTATGTTAAACGGATTAAGAAACTGAAAATATTGCCAGAGGATAAGTTTGAATCTTAGTAGTAGTACATTATATTCTTAAAACCACAAACACAAGCTCCACAGTCACATTGATCTCTGCTGACCTCTTTTTCCTGTCCATAAATGAAAGAATATGGTTCTGTGAGGCATGAGTGAAAGTTGCCTCTCCATTGCAGCCATATGCCACCATGTTCAACCAAATCGAACATTAAAGAATTAGTTCCCTGTATTACTCTCTGGTCATAGTGCACTGCATGATGTTTTTGTTTTGAACAATCTCTACATGCGTACACGAGGGACAAAGCTACAGCATTCCTGCCTTTTGGATAGTGCTAGAAAGGTGTCCCACCACTCTGGTATCATTTTCTTCTGTTATTTATACAGGTTGTATTTTACCATAAACTTTGTCAAATGTAATGCAGGCGTCCAACTGCTTTGTTTCACTGTCAACTGAAAGGAGCTATACAAACAAACAATGACCTTGGATCAAACCTGGATTTATATTTTTGAAAGCCTAGCTATGACTCATATGTTGACCATTTCCACCCATGCTGAATTGTGTCTTCACGTCAGACATATGCAGTTTATGTGCAGGGCATATTTTCATTCCATTTTTATCTCTTGATTGATTTTATGCAACCTTTCTTCTTTCATCCACATTGCCTTTCGCTGCACCTGTGGTCACAGGAACCAGACTGCTGAACATGTATGGGTAGGTAATGATTTGTATGGTGTTTTCATCTTCGAAAAATGCAATACGGTCCATACTGTACAAGGAATCTCAAGCAGCTTGGAAATACTTAGCAATATTTGGGCCAGGCTCGCCCTAGCAGTATCAATGCCAGGCCCAATCAACATGGATCCAAGAGGTTTATTTTACCTTATGCCACCACCCCTAATTTCAGTGAGCAAATATGACTGAACAAACACAGCTTTGATGGAGGCACACTGGCAGTGGGGTTCTAATTAATTCCTATGTCAACTGGAAAATCATCTTGAGTTTTACACTAGCCCAAGAACATTTATATCTACAAGTTATACAAGTATATATAAATATATCTATAAAAATTATTGAGATTGAATGTCATTAAGTCATCACCCCACCCTGCCAGATTATTTTCGCCAGTACTCACGTTCTTAACTGGAGAGCGTTCTCAGATCAAAGCATGTGGAATGCTTGCTCTCTTGTGAAACTCCATGAAGACTTCACAAGCTTCCTTAGAGAGTCACCATGCTTGAAAATGCATATCAAGAGGTTTCTGCTGCCTCTACAGGTTCACAGTTCTTTTCCTTCCTCTTCTTCACCTGTATCTCTCAACCAGAGAAGTGGGATGGTGGGCACAGGAAGTGGGATTTTTATCTAACAAAACTGAATATGCTCTTTGAATTCCAGCCAGCAAGATACACAACTGACTGCAGCCAGATCACACTTCTCGTTTCCCTCCTTATTGGGCAGGCAGCTGAGTGGGCCACCGCAGTCCTGAGAGTGGATCTGGTTATGACACACTCGTGTCCAGAGTTTACCCACCAACACAATGGCCACTTTTTTACACAAAGTTTTATCATCTGCGGCAGGGAGACCGGTCCGTGAGCCTCTCTTTGGCTGAATTTAGAACTTTTGCCATTTAGACCTTACCCTCTGTTTTCCATCCTTATGTTCAGACCCACAACTAGCTGGACCACAAACAGATCATAATGGATGCATTTGTTGATTCAGAAATTTTACCTATCATACTTTTGCTGCCCAGTCAGGTGTGGGGTTAGAGGCGTTATCACAGCCTTTAAACATCACCGCCATTAATGTTTGGTCCCATGCCAACAGTACCACCTCAGGGCTAAGGCCCCATCCGGGGAGCCCCTCTGCTGGAAGCTGATCATCGTCCTTGTGGGCAGAGCCCCCTCTGGGGAGACTTAACTGGCTTCAAATTGGACTGCCAAAAGATTAATAACACCAGCGAACAGTTTAAAATAATTAAAGTTAAGCTAAATACATGTACACTGGAATGAAAATGTTTGGGAGTGAGTAGATTTTATCAGTGATGACTTGATGTGGGTGATGATGATTGCTTAGGTATTTTAGGGTGTACTCACACTAGGCACAGTTGCCTTAAACCAGGCACTGGTACGATTGTCCCTCCTCCCCACTCCCCTTCTGGCCTGCACTCACATATGGTTTTAGCATCTGCACCAGAGTGCGCTTACATCATTATGGTGCAGTGATTTTGAGGGTAAACCTTTGTTGATAGTAATTTTGGGCCATTTGGTCTACGGTGGTCCACAGCCCTCACACAGCCTGCTGCTAAACATTTTTATCGCTTTTGTGTCACGAAATTCTTTTTGCGAACATTGCAAAAACATGACATCATGCGTCCTGTTCTGTGCTCCAAGCGAACCGCGCCCAAGTTCAACCAAACCCCGCCCTGGCACACCTCTTCCAACCGGGCCCGGGATGGCTAAACAAACCGCGCCGGCACGGTTCGGAGCACTCACACTAGACAAACAAACCATGCTTTGGTGGTCAAACGTACTCGTGCACGGTTCAAACTGCCTACTGTGAGTACACCCTTAGTCTTAAGCTAGTTGAGCAAAAGGAACTTGCCTCTAATTTGCAGATCTGTCAACAAAAACAGGATTTTTTTGAACACATCACACACTTTACAGGTCCAAAAACTCCAGCCTCTAGCGAATATATAAAACAGAATAAGTGATTTTATTTCTTGGTACAGTTTAGTTTTGTTCCTATCAAATTACTGGTAATTTGCCAGTTCTCTAGGTTTCATTGCTTGCCCCAAACCTGTTCTGATTTGTGAATTTCTTACCTGAGTATACAAAAATCTGGCTAATCAAATATATCCTCACAGCAAGCATGTTTATACCTTGCCAGAAAGATAATGATTAGAATCTGATGGTATCTGATAGCTCATGTGAAAATGTTTGATAGCTCTTAATGTCAGCCCGAGTGAGGTGATGTCTCAGCCACAGAGGAAATCTTTTGAGCAGCAGGAAAGTCTTTATGTATCCTTCAGGGTAGATAAAACACTCTAGGCTTTCCTTTTTTGGCAGTACATTGGATGAGGTAGTAACTGATTACTTTTGGATCATGAGAAACTATTTTGTTTATAATGAAATCTTAAAACGAACTGTTTAAATTAGATGGTGTAAACTGATATTTTAAGAACCTACAAATTGAAATTGGGAACCAAACATGGTTCTCCTTTTGTTGCATGCAATAAAAAGAGTTGGGAAAATGATATTCTAATGTAGCATCAATAGTCTCTTTTGGCCCAGGTTGGGATAAGACAGTTGCTCTGGTCTCCTCCTGAAATATCTTCTAGAAGCCTCCAAAAAGGAAGTTCACAATGTAACTCTCTTTTACACATAGCTATATTTGTTTGATATGCCCTTTGTTTTGACAGCAACAGTTAACAAATAATTTCATATATCCAGTTATTGCTCAAGACCTATCTACCCTTCATATTATCAAAAGCACTCTCTTTATCACACTCCTTTATCCTGCACTGCCCAAGTATCATTAAATGCTCACGTATATTCTGCATCTGACTTCAACCCACTGCTTTGTTGATTTGTTGATTTAATCTGACTGCAAACTGCACAGATAGCATTTCCCTGTTTTTGTCTCTGTCGGCACAATTTCGCTCACTACAGGTGAGAAGACCCAGCCAAAAATGACAACGGACTACTTCTCAAGAAAAATCATATACGTTTATTACACAATTGCAAAAATCAGGTTCAGGGTCTCCTAAAAGCTCCTGAAGTTGTCTCTCAAGAGTCTCTGAAGTCGTCTCCACCCTTACGTTCTGAGTTACAAGTTTTATAATAAAGTCGTACGAAGCTATAATGCACGTCACCTCCCCTGGGTCCATGCCCATATTAGGAAAAGGAAAGGAGCTACTCTTCCACGGATGATCAACTTTAGCCTACATTAATATGTCAAGCCATGGGATGCGACCCTGAAACAAAGCTTCATAGGCTCACATGTTATGAATAGTCATTAAGATCCAGCGTCGGAATGTAATTGCTACTTGCAGCACAAGGCAGCAGAAGGAAAAACACATATTGTTCTCCTGACTGACCAGAGACCTTTTTGGCCATACTACTCATAAAGTTGCTTCTAAAATGCATGATATGGAGAACATAGGTCCCTAATTTCTAACCTTATGACTGCTTAACCGTAAATGAATCACACAACAATCAGGAACTGAATAAATGAATCACCGAATCACTGACTCACTGACTGAATACTGAGTGTGAATACATGTTAAAGAGTAAAGAAAATAAATATATAAATGAATAAAATGATTAAAATATGAATTTCTCCAACATCTTCCACCCACATGTCCATTAAGTTCCTGCCACAGTGTTACGGGGCGGAGCGCGAGCCGTGCCCCGTAAACTACCTCTGGAGAGGGAAAGGGATCCAGACAGAACCAGGTGCTCCATTGCTGGGGATTTATTCAGGTGCACACAGAAGCAGACTTAAATATGTTTACAAAACGAGGACAAAACAAGGACCAGGTGCAACTCATAAATCACATGACAACAGACCCAAACCAAAACACTTCAAAATAGAAGTCTTCAAAACTCAAACAGACAGACACTGAAATTCAAACCCAAAACCAAAAGACGGTGGCCAAAAACCACCACCGACACAGTCAGAAAAGATTGGTGACAAACGGACAAAGCCTAGAGAAACCAAGCACGGAGATACAAACGCGGAAAAAACACAGGCTCGTAAAACAGACATAAAGACTCTAAATATAATTTCGGTTTTATAGCTATTTAGTATCTGATATAAAAAAGCAGCATGTCTCTGTTTGTTGTGGTTTACTTATACAGTCGCCCCTTAACCGTGAATGGCTTGCTAAGAGGCAGAAAGCTCACACTCACGCGGTGGTTCCGCAGTATAAAGCCGAATGAAGAAATCCGCATGGTTTTATTGTAACCACACAATCACACTTGGCATTGTTGCAGAATACTGCTACAGAATACTGCTACTGCAGCTTGTTATCACGTGGGGCTAATATATGGGTTTTTTTTTTCATGGGGGCAAAAATATCTTGCCTGGTAACCTGACCCGGCGCTGTATATTTTTACCGGCCGGTAGGAGATGGAATGTTGTTCCTGCACTGTTCAGTAAAAAAGCAGAAGAACAGAATGTGTGTGTTACTGATACGGACCTGAGACACATGCGGCTTATAATCCGGTGCGGCTTGTACATGTACAAAATTAATTTTCTTTCTAAAATTAGAGCATGTGGCTTTTAATCAGGTGCTCTGTAGTCCAGAACTTATGGTAGTTAAGTACCGTGTTCTAAAGTGAGAAGTGATTTAGACTATATCAGTTAATTTCTGCATCGGTTCCTGCAACTTACTTTAGGGGTGATCATTTATAGAGATTAAATTACACCATGATACCAAAATCCGAATATAAAAGAAGAGTTTAGTGGTTTAATGGTCGACCTGCACCACAGACACACACCACTATTCCCATTAATGTTACCTTTCCTACTGCTCTTTTCCATGGAGCAAGGGCAGCCTGTCATCTCCTAGCATCCCTTTGAGGAATGGCTTTTCACTATAGAGCACCATATAAGCAAAGTTGGGAAGCAGCTTAAGAAAGGTTACGCAAAGTTTAGGCCAATTAGTGATAACGTAGAGATGTAGGCTCCTTCTTTCAATTTTTTTTCTGTGATTAAGGCTGATATTTAGGTAAGAGAGACCATTAGCTCACCAAAATAAAGAGCAAAAGCAGATTTAGTGCCAAGCGACATGGTCTGGCTGCTTGTTTAATTCTGTGCTACATTCCTGTTAGCGTAAAACAAGACTCTGACATTAAAAACAAAGGATTGTTTCAGAGTAAACTTAAGAAAGAATCAACAGTAATTTGCTGTTACCAAAAGACACCGATCTATTTCTGTAGCTAATTATCTCGCAACACAGATCATCAAATGTCATTCGCCAGAACATCGGGGCTGTGACCTTAATTAAACTTCATACAGTTCTTTTCATGAGCAGGTTGGGAAACTACCTCTTAAAAATAGGATGTCAAAAAAGTTGGAACTGTACAAGAAACTACACCAGCGGTGTCAATGCAGTATCGAGGCTGTTTGGTTGTTCAAGTGTATTACTCTATAATTACTGAATTTAAACTTGTCTAAAAGCTCTAATTAGTGGGAGGGTGTTTTGTGATTGGTGCACCCGTGTAAAGTCTCGATCGTTATTCAGAGGAAGGGGCAGGTGGGGGTGCACATGCAGGTAAAGTCTCGGCCATTGTCCGGTGGGGAATAGGGTGGGTTGCGCACGTGCAAAGTCTCGATCTTTGCGGGAGAGGAGTGTTGTTTGTAGGCGTGCCATTCTTGGCCATTGTTGGGGGGGCGAAATAAATGCTTTAAAAATAACGATTACTGATAATGGTTCCAGTGCCCATGGATCCATGATCCAAGCAGTGGCCAGTGCAGTCACAGCTGTGGCTGGAGACCAAGACATTATGAGCCATACTTTGTGTGAAGGGCTGGCATGTTCATGATTGTCGGAAAGTAGATTTTACTGTTAAAAAAATAGTCTAGTCCAGGAAAAACACAACTCTAGCTACAACATCCTATCTAGAAATAGCATTACATTAGGGACTAGAGATCCGTAATTCTGTTGCTCTGGTTGGCTTCGGCAGCTTATTCCACCAGTGGGGAGGACTGGTCTGGACTGGGTTAGTCTAGTGTGTAGGCTTGGCAGTGCCAGACGATGCGTCTTGGAGGAGTGGAGGCAGCGAGTAGGACCATAAGCCTGAATAGGTATTGGGTGCAGGCCCGGATGTCACTCTATGTGCAAGACTTGAAGTTAATTTGATCAGTGTAGGTCTGTTAAACCTGGGGTGACGTGCAGGTTGTTGGTTTGGTTGAAGACCAGCCGAGCTGTAAACAGCTGTAAGGGTCTTATCCTCTAAGACGCACTAGGAGGGCATTGCAGGATTCAAGAGGGGAGATAACCGTTGCTTTTCCCAGGAGTAGAGTGATATACAGAGTCAGGTATGGCCTGATTTTGCTGATGTGACATGACTGAGTCAAAGAGACAAAGCAAAGAGCCGTTATCCCCATAGGGGTCCCTGTGGGGCCACGTACATCAAGAGACAATGCAAATTTTGCCCCACCCAAGCCAACATACCCGTTGCACATTCTTTGTTACTATGGCAAGCAACCCTGATATACCATCAAATGCTACCACACACAAATTGGATTTGCTGGCTTTTATTATGAAATCTGAAGGTTCTGCGTCTCAGATTTAGGAAAGAGATCTGATATGCCTTGCAGTGTGAACCAAACCGCAGTACATCTAGTGCAGGCTGGTGTGAGATTACACATCCTAATAAAATTTGAATGCAAATGATAAGGTTTATAATGAAAGCTTTATGGACATGCTGGGCAAATTACTGCAGGGGTTTTCTCCCACCTCTTTTCCTCTGTCTCATATCTATCTGTATAGGTACTGCGTATGGGCTTTCACACTGCGCTTTACAAGGCTGTATGTGTCATCATAAAATCCATGAGTGGCCATTAAACCTGTGTTACTGAGTACAGCCTGACAAAGAACATCATGGAGCTCATTAGGAGTGGTTCCCAAACTAAAACCGGTAGCAGATGCAAGTTTTTAACTAGCATCAAGCTAACAGATTAAGCTGCCAGAATGAATAATACAGGTATATTGTTAGTAATATAGTAATATATTGCTATAATTTACGATTATATGGTGTTGATCACCTGAAAGAGCTCTTGTTTCTGGTTGGTGGAGGAGAAATGTATATATACTCTGGAAGAAAAGGCAGTGAGCAGGGGTAGGCAGTGCCTATGCATTTGAATGAACTTATAGATTGCACTGCGGATCAATGCTGCATTTATAACACAGGCAAAGTCAGAATCAATGCATGCTTAGCATGAAGAGGGAAGGGTGGAGGCGCCACATGGGCAGGGCAGAGGTAAGTGGGGGTGGATATTTCGGTGATTGGGGTGGAGGCGAGAGAGGATTACTAACGAAGCCATTTACCAAATGGATTTTTTTATGAACAGCACAACCATCTGTACATGCACGACATTGATTTCAATGTGTTTTGTTTACCAACTTCATTCCAGTTTCCGCAAACATGCAAACTTTCATCTTCACAAGAGCAGCACGGATCCATGCCAGCGGCACAATGGTCATCATAAGCACAAACAACTCCTTATATGGAAGTTCCGCGGATTTGTGTTGATGCTGATGTTGTGTGGTGTTTCTGTGATAAGTATAAGTTTTGAAATTATTGTAATAATAATAATAATAACCACTACTGCAGTCTTAAAGAGTCACACAGGCATCATATTTCTTAGAATGTTTATGATATGTTTATAAAGTCAATGACGTAACACCTAAATATTCTTTTCGGTTGTATGTTTTTTAAGTTAAAAAACGTTTTAATGTACAAAAACACACTTTCTGTATGTAGCATCTTTCGCATATATGTGCTCACTTCACCTTTCTAAAAGTTATTTGGGATTTTTCTGTAATTTAATATCAAAATATCATGTGGCCAATAATAACTATGTTAAATTAAAAATAAAATCTAATTTCTGTAGCTGAAAGATTAAAAACTGATTCAATATGCTTAAGTGAATGATATTTTGAAAACATTTTTATCAGTTACATGTATTTCACAGGAAAAATGAATCCGTTAACTACATTTAATTTGGGGACTGTGATTTTATAGAGCTAATATAATAGATTATAATTGACAAAAGTCAAAAGAAATACTAACACTTGTTTCTAAACATTTGATTTTACTGACAACTTGTACAAAAAAGTATGTTAAAAATTAATTCATTTTGAAATAAATTGTGGTCACATCACATGTCATTTTTTATTTTACAGACTATAATATGTCATTGACCAGAGGGAAAACACTAAAATATGCAAGACAAGGGTACAGGGTTAGGAAAACCCTAATCAAGCCAAATATATCAACTAATCAGGTGAAGCAGTTAACTTTCCCTTTAATTTACCACCAAGCAGCACAGCCCTTCCCCCACCCCCACCCCCACCATCCACCCACCAAACATAAAAAGTTAGTCATGCCTTAAACCACAACAGATGATGTGACAGTTGCTGTGTGAATTGCCTGTTCTCCAGGCTTCTCCCTGCTCACAGCAATGGTAGTCTTTAATTAGCATTTTAATTGTTTTGTCTATTGTTATTGTCTTACTTGCTGTTCTTTGGGCATCCCACTGGAATGTTTATAATATGAGTCCGTTTTTTTCCCTATGACTGATTAGTTTCTCTGAGGTACAAGAGCTGAGGTGTATTAGGAAGTAACTGAGCATTGTCATATTTGACTGGTATATTAATTCTTCTTTATGATATATTGGTCTATATAACCCAGTTTTGTGAAGCACACCTACTTTAAACATTGTGAAATTCCTGTTATGTAGGTTTCCATCAATGCCTTCAGGCCAACCAAAGGTTCGTCAGCTGGGAGCCACTGACAAACAGAACCCGTTTTAAAACAATATTAAAATAAAAGGTTATCTGGAAAACCACATATAAATCTAACTGCGTGATGAAGCAGAAAGGTAGATGCTGTCTGGTTCTGATGGACAGGGACAGGGCTAAGAGAGGACGGAGAAATAAAGAGATGGTGTAGTGGTTGTGTTCAAAAACATGCTCAAATGAAAGATCAAGATGAAACTTTCTGTGAAGTGTAAAAATGTAGGTGTAAAATAAACATTTGTCATACATGAACACACCAGAGCACGCAGTGTGAAATTGTGTCTCTGTATTTAACCTATTCACCAGGTGAAGCGGGCGGCACGGTGGCGCAGGGGTTAGCGCTGTTGCCTCACAGTAAGAAGGTCCTGGGCGCAGGGTCTTTCTGTGTGGAGTTTGCATGTTCTCCCTGTGACTGCGTGGGTTTCCTCTGGGTACTCCGGTTTCCTCCCACAGCCAAAATCATGCGTGATTGGGGGATAGTTTGGGGGACATTAAATTGCCCCGCCTTCACCCATAGTAACTGGGATAGGCTCCAGTCCCCCCTCCCCAACCCCGAGTGCGGGATAAAGGGGTAGACCAGGTGAAGCAGCAGACTGCCTGGAACAAAGCTCCTGGGGCGCAGTGTGTGGAGACGGTGCCTTACTCAAGCGCAACAGTCATGGAATTCAAACCTGTCGTCTTTCAGAGGTAAAAAATTATATAAATACTGTTCAGTTTCTCACAAAAACCGATTGTTTCATGTCTTAAGACATC
>JBBKCR010061906.1:0-10414 GCA_037577295.1 Ladigesia roloffi | reverse complement strand
CGGTATCGGCGAGTACTAAAATGCAAGTACTCGTACTCGTACTCGTTTAAAAAAAAAGTGGTATCGGTGCATCCCTAGTTACAATGCTCTCCAAAAGAACATTACAGCATGTCTAATTTTTGGCAGAGATCATATGGCAAAAAATTATTTGTGAACTAATGAGAATGAAATAAAGAGGAATGTGTGACACACACCAGTCACATGATGCACAAGAGGACATAGAAGTGAAGCGGGTCACCTGGTAAATAAACAAGGAAGTGTAGAGCCACCAGTTCCACCTGACATCATCTCCTCATCTACTGGTTCTATTAGTATTCCAGATATTTTCTTTCTGTAAACTGTGTTGTGCGTTTGTGAATGTGGATTCTGAGTGGGAATCTCTCATTTCTGTGAGAGTTCTCCAATCAACTGCAAGGTTTACTGACTCGCTCGTGTTTAATCAGCCACTGGGTTCATCTGCCACAATACACTGGGCAGCAATTTGGCCGGATCACTGACAGAAACGAGTGAAGGGGAAAGAAAAACTTTCTACTAAAGCATCTTATCTATGAAGCATGGTGGTTGTAGTTTCATGATGGTTGACATTGCTGATGGACCTGTGAATTCTGAAATAGACCAGCGTTTTCTATAGGACCATGGATTTACTGTTTACTGTATAATATAATTTGTGTGTGTTCTTTTTATTTTATTTGGTATATATTTTTTTCATATGCATGTGAAAACACACTCTAAGACTTCTGTACAGTACTTGTGTCTCCATGAGACTTCATGACTGGGATGTTTCTCACTGTGCACATCATGGTGCTTTAAGAGTGAAAAGATCCTTAAGAAAGTTATTGTGACTTGAGATAAATACTTCGGACATTCGCACGCTGCTTGTGTTCCCATCACTTTGTGAAAGCGTCTGAGAGCAGTTCGAGGCTAAATACCAACTAGTCTGAGACAAGTCCGAATGCAAATATCAGCGAATCTGAAACCAGTCTGAGTCCAAATATTAAAATATCTAAGACAAGTCTGAATCCAACTACCTGCAAGTCTGAAACAAGTCAGTGTCCAAATAGCAGTGAGTCAAAAATTACAGAAAAAGCTTTTCCAGTCCAGACTTGAATCCTCCAGCCCTGAGATGATGACAAGTGATAAACACCGGACCTGTGAATTTGTTTCATGATAAGAATGTCCAGATGCAGCTTCTTTGTGGCTCTTGAATCACCATTTTAATCGAAACCCCTCCATTGGTCAAAGGCGGAGATAATTAAGCCGCTGTTGGTTGTTCAGCAACTTCACACGCCCCCCCTCACCCCCATGTGAGGGTTAAAAGATGAAAGCTACGAGAGCAAAAAGCAGAGATTTGATAAATTAATGAATCTCTTTGGGGGTGAATGAATTGTTCAGTTGAAGTGCAGAGCCTCTTTCATTATTTGATTTGGAGCACAAAAGCTGGGCGTGAAGAGCTGAGGGCCCAGAGCCACACTATAAAGCACCATCTTTACACATAGACTGTAATTCATTCATACCATTCACACACACTTTACACACAAATGAAAAATGAAATAAACAGAGTTCAGTAGTATACACACACACTGGCCATTTTCTTAGAAACACTGCTTTCACTTTTGCTATTTTCTTAGAAACTATTTGTTCTTCAATTCACTGGCCACCTTATTAGAATCACTTTATCTTTTTATTTACTGGCCACTTTATTAGAAACTGTGCTTTCACACACTGGCCACATTATTAGAAATATCTTGGGTCTTCACTCTGGCCACTTGATTAGAATCCCCTTGTATTGTAGTTTATCATGTAATGCAGGACTGTTTTAATCTTCCATTTTTTTTCTACAAACAAATATGTCTGAAATCGGCCATGTTTAACTAGACATCATGTGAACAGTGAAGCAAAGCAAAGGTCTTTATAGAGGATGAAGTAAAGGAAACAAGAGAAGGGTGGGAGTGAGACATGGTGAATGTAAAAAATATATATTTAGCAAGATTTTAGAGAGCATCTTTATGAGGAAAAAGCCTGACTGGAAGTTCTTCACAGATCTTACTCATGAGCTTTGGGATACTGAAGATTTATTGCTCATAAACAAACAAACAAACAAACAAACAAACAAACAAACAAATAAAATCCAACAAATTTGCAAATGTCATTTTGGTTCTACCATATTACATGTGAGTAATAAATGCGTGATTACAAATTACCAGATGTTATAATGACTAACTACTGTGATGTATTTTTTACAGTAGTGGGGTTTATGGATTTATGCTTTCATACCGTAAGTTTTTATTCAGAAGATCACATATACTTATGTAGTTACATGAGCATAACTAAAATTAATAGATGCAGCACCAGTCATAACACTGTTGTTACATGTATAATTTCATAGTTATTACAGACACATTATAAAATGTCGAAGATACAAGCTTTTAAAGAGCATATATTTCCTTATGAGGAAAAAAGCATGACAGTAATATTGTAATAACTTTAAAGAGGACAACAAAAAAAAACAAGCTATAATAGGTCTAGGGGCAATGCAAAACATATTCATGGCACAAAATCTCACATAAAGAGATCTCACCAGCTTTATTCTTGACAGTTTCAAAACGAGCCATTTCAGGGTTCTGTCCCTATTTGTATAGCCCATAGACAAATTACACAAAGTTCACTTTAAAGCACTGAACATACCTGAAAATAAAATTCACAACAAATAAATAGATAAATAAATAGATAGATACATAGATAGATAAATAAAGAAATGAACAAAAAAAACAGCATAGTCCACTGTTAAATAGATATTTCAGTCAAAGTTAATATTCATAAACATTAATTTGGCTCCACTATATTTGGAAATATACTTGAAGGAGTATCCTGTAAAATATGATTTAAACAAATAAAAACGGTGTAAAACAGGCCAAAAGCTGTTTTTGCTTTTTTTACTTGCTCATCATTTTCTGCTTATTCACTTATCATCATACCCCTCCCTCTGCGGCTTTTCCCCACACACTTGTGGTAGAAGATTCTCTTGAAAGTTCGTCTGGATTACAGTAGTGAAATTTATGTAATCACACACAAGATACATTCTGTTTATACTCACTTGTGAATATACTTGATTATATAATATGATTTTTTATGTGTAATTACATAGCCTGCACTAACATGATAGTTTTTAAAGTGGAAACAAATATCCTTGACAATAATAAGAATGAATGGATTTTGCATTTTTTCCTGCCTTCATAACAAAAAAA
Source organism: Ladigesia roloffi (assembly GCA_037577295.1). Lineage (NCBI taxonomy): Eukaryota > Metazoa > Chordata > Actinopteri > Characiformes > Alestidae > Ladigesia > Ladigesia roloffi. The sequence continues at coordinate 7,169 of JBBKCR010061906.1, read as the reverse complement.
AAGAAAAATAGAATACAACATTCAACACTTACAGGAAGAACACTTACAGTGTTTTTCTATCAGGGAGCATAAAGAGTATGGCCGTAGAGATAACATGACACAGACTATCTTTAACAAAATGAACTTCTGCAGTAAAATAACCCATAATAACACTTAAATATAACACTGTGCTCAGTTAGAGGTCTCAGAAGGATCTGGACCACCCTAAAATATTTTACCTTTGTTATCATTCAATTATTCTTTTAATTGTTTGGCTCTGCTGGGCTGGCACTGAAGCTGTCTGGTGTGAGTTGAGGCTCTAAAGGCAGAACTTCACTTCCAGCAGAGGAGCAGCTCACTATCAGACAGTCCTGAAGGAAAAAAAAAATCAGTTAATTGTGAACTCTACCATGATTCACATTGACTCAGTCTGACACTCTCTGAATGATTCAGTGTCTTTCATAAATTATTCAGTAAAACCTTGAAATATTTAGCAACTACCATGAATGACCCAGTATACACTATGCATTATTTAGTACCTACTATACATTATTTAGTATCTGCTATTAATTATTCAGTATACTAAGATTGATTCAGGATCTGTTATAAAACTGCTGTGTAAGTTATGTAGTTATGAAACTGAAGACCCTCTTTAAAGGGTTAATGTTTGTTCCTGGGTGTATGGACTCACGAGTTGTTGATCTGGTCTGAGGTTGTCTTCAGTCACTGGTTGTATGAGAAGCTGGTCAGGAGTTTCCAGGATGGCTGGAAGGTCTGGAAGTGGAGTGGACTCATCAGGATATCTCTGTCCAGACTGTCTGGACTGACTGTGAAACACGACTCCTCCACAACCTGGTCCACAAACAAAATCATTTACAGTAAAGGGAGAGTCTGGCTGAGACCCTTATCCAGAGCGATTTTTAACCATTAGGTACAGGGACAGTCCCCCCGAGAAACTGAAGTTTATGTGTCTTGCTCAAGGACACTTTATATAAAGTCGAAGATACAAGTTTTTAAAGAGCAGACATTTTCTCATGAGGAAAAAAGCATGACAGTAATATTGTAATAATTGTCTTTTTTAAAGAGGACAAAAAACCCCAAGTTATAATAGGTCTAGGGGCAACGCAAAACATGTTCATGACACAAAATCACTCTCACATAAAGAGATCTCACCAGCTTTATTCTTGACAGTTTCTATCCCTTTCAAAACGAGCCATTTCAGGGCTCTGTCCCTATTTGTATAACCCATAGACCTATTATGGAAAGCTCCATTTGTTGATGTCCCCTTTAAAGCACTGAACATACCCTATAATAAATCTCACAATATATAAATTGATAAACACATAGATAGATACATAGATAGATAAATAAATAAATGAACAAACAGCTCAGTCCTCTGTTAAATAGATATTTCAGTCAATATGTATATTCATTATTTTATTCATAAATATCCACTATATTTAACCATGAGAGAGTATCCTGTAAAATCTGAAACCCGTAAAGATGCCAAGCTGTGAACACAACATCTTGAAACACTGGTCATATGACAACAATATAATCACACTTCACATGTTCTCACAGGATTCTAGTCTAGTTGTTGTTTCCTGCTGTTGTCTAACATGCTCACCTGTTGGTGTGTGCGCTGAGGGGTCTGTCTGGTGGCTGCACTTTTCTTTTTGTCTTTGCAGCGTTTGTTCTGGAACCAGACTCTGATGACACGCGGGCTAAGGCCGGTCAGTTCCACCAACTGCTCCTTCAGCAGGGCGTCCGGCCGCGGGTTCGCACTGTAGCAGCTCCTGAGCGTCTGCAGCTGAGCCTCACTCAGCGATGTCCTCACACGGGTAACCCTCTCTGACCTCGGACTCCCCAGCCTGTGAGGGTCACACACTCCACGGGACTGGACACAGGGACTGTCTACACACACACACACACACACACACGCACACACACACACAAACTTAAAAAACTTTTTAAAAAGTCTTAAAAAACAGAGCTGGTATTATGTCTGTAGTTTTTAAATGGTGAGTTTTTAATATTTTAGGACTTGCTATGAAGGGTTCCAAAAACACACTGCCTGCGCTGCATGAACCAGGTGTGTGTGTTTTTACCTGCCGGTGCCCCCCTGCATTGCAGTGTGTGGTCAGTGCAGTGAAGATTTCCGTCTTGCAGGGAGAATCGGTCTCCGTGAACCAGCTGCCGGTCGCAGCTCACACACCGAAAACACTGAACGTGATACACACCGCCGCCCTGCGTGCGCATCACATAATCCCCACTGCTGAAGGACTGCAGGCACCTGGGACACTTAATGCCATATAACCTGAAAAATAGAGTTTAACCCTTTATGTCTGCAGTCCCATCCATCCGTTAGATTTAACGTAATATTCCATGGTTCTTTAAAGTAACCACCTTCCAAAATCACCTTCCTTATGTGTATCGTTAAACAAAAACTTAAAGTAAATGGAAATTTATGGTAATTGGTCATTCACATGTACAGATGGCAGTAAGAAGTTAGGTTGAAAATTAGGTTGTCTATGATTAAGTTTAATTAATTGTGAATCTGCTATGATATGTTCAGTAATTACCAGGTGTCAGTTTTTTGGTTCATTTTCAAATGTCCACCTAATGTCCACTTTATTAGTGGTGCACAACACACGGCTGCTGATCAGACAAGAGCTCATTTAAATAAATGAGCCTTGAAAGCACTGAAAGAGAGTTTTCTGAGAAAAGATCATTTTACTCCCATCCACCGGACTCTCTTAACTCCTCATGACATCAGACTCTATAACTCTCCTTCCTTGTCACACACACACCCATCAAACTCTATAACTTCACATACAAATCGATTACACACTATAACCCTTCGCCCTGTCACACATCAGTCAGACCCTATAACACCTTGCTATAATGTTATTTATCTTTTGCAGATATACCCCAGCATTTGTGCATATAGCATAATGTATTCATCTAGAGAATCTGCAGAGTTTTGAAGGAATTATTTAGCCTTTATATTTTATACTATTCATGTCTCTGTGTCTCTAAGAGCCTGTGCAGCCATAACATTAGCTATTTCCTCTACATTAGACTATATGTTATATTCATACACATGCACACCCAAACCAGAAACATATATGTTTATATTGTATTTTGCACAGTGTATTTATTTTATAGTATATTGCATATTTCATCTTTCCTCTTTAATTCTGTTGACTTTGCTGTTATAATAGTGCAATTGTTCACCCATGGGACTAATTAAGCATTAGATTGTCTTATGTTAGTTTATCACGTCTTATCCTATAAACAAATTGACTTGACTCAGTCCCAGCTAGAGCACTGCAGGACCCTCCACTATAAGGACGGTAATCCTGATTTACTATGTGAAGAGCTGAAGTACCTGCTGTAATCGTCCTTGCACAGCGTTTTTCCATCTTTGATGAAGCAGGTGGTTGACTCATCCAGGTGCTGCTCACACTCGGAGCACTTCAGGCATGCGGCGTGCCACTCCAGATCCGGGAAAACTCTCAGGATGAAACGGTCCAAGATCTGACGGCCGCAGCCCACACAGAGCGAGACCAGGCCCCGACCTAGACAGCGGAAAACATGAAATTGTTAAAAACCGTCTCACTCTTTTCCATAATATTTCCTTTATAAATTCACAATTTTTTTCTACTTCACAGTTTAAATTATTTTTTTCAGGATCTCAAAGGAAAGATAAGCATTACAGTGTAAATGACAGCAGTGTAAATGTGGTAAAATTTTCAAATGGTTCATTGAGTTCACAACCTACAGAAAGTATTTGCAATTAAATAGTTATGGCTGCACCGTCTGATGCCAGAGATGTTGCTTAATGAAAGTTTTGAGAAGCCATTGGGCCTAAAACTAAACCCATTCTTGGTGGAGGGATACGAACAGTACATCATGAGGCAAAATAGTCCCCAAAAAACTGATTAAGTTTGGATTCACTATTTTAGCATCATCAGCATCCATATAAACACTCATAGACACATGAAGCTCCACTGAGCTAAATAGTAAAAAAGGTTGGATTTGTTTGGAGATGTCTGGTTCCATTCACCTCCACTGAAACAAAATCTCAAATAAAATGCTTACACATACTGAACTATGAAAAATACTATATAACACATCAGAGTCGAATAGCAATGTGTTCTTTTTAACTTCACAGGATTTTTTCATTGAGAAACACTTACGCTTCTGTGGATCTTGCATGGCTTCGGGTGTGAAGGAACACCAGAATGGAAGATGATGCTCGAATCTCCGCTCAGCCGTTTCTGAAGAACTCTCAGCACCACAGGCTTTTCAGTTGATGTGAATTGGGGTCCGGTATTGTCCTCCCTTAGAGGGATCTGATTGGCTGCACCTCATCAGCTCTTTTTGAACCCTACCAGGTGCAGCCATATAAGATCCTAATATTTTTGTCAGTGGCATGCCTCTGGCTCTCCAGGTGAAACAGCAGCAAATGTTACCTCAGTAATGTTCTAAATGTATTCAATCATCACAGCAATTTTCCAACATCAGTAACTAACCTCACTAATGCTCTCATGACTGAATGCAAGCAAGAGAAAGGCTGAATGTCATGTTTTTTAGCCACCATTCATTCCGTTTTATTTTGCTTTGAATTGCCTTGTTGGTGCAAAGATACTATTCTGCTAACCTGCCATATTATTCTTATATTGACTTGATTAAATAAAAGGAATGAGAACAAATGTTTTACTGTGACCGGATGCAAAGTGCCTAGAGATACAAGATGTCTAGATTAAGGTTTTCCAACCACGCAGCATTCAGCACCACCAGTATACTGACCACCGCCTGATCATCTGGAATTATCTGCACCCTTTTCTTCACTGGTTCAGGCCTTAGGTTAGATGGTCTTTGTTCTGCTGGAATGAGGCATACGTAGGTCGCTGTGTGTCTTAACAAACCAAAAAAATGAGAGCCTGTCTTTCCATTGATCTATCTACACTCTATATAATCTGCTGATCACTCTGTCACACCAACCAGCATAAAAACTACATATTTTTATTCATTACAACTGAGAAGAAATTAAGCTTTTTCAGGTTTTAAGTTCCTTAAGTGTTCTGATGATATCGGTACACAAAAGCCCCAAAACATCCTGCGTTTTGTTTTCAGTGAGTGATGGAAAAATAAATGAGTTTAATGTTCTGATGGATCTGATATGGAGCTTCTCCAGCCTTCCTGTCCTTAGAAGCTACTCAGTGTTCAGAGTAAAACCTGCATAAATGTCCCAAAAAAGGCCTTTTTATGGTTTAATGGGATGACTGCCGTCGCTGTGAGAATGGCCAGACGTCCATTGAGAGCAGTGGAGTCAAGACTTCCTCACATCTGATAATGGATGGAAAGTGACCCTGGGGTCAGAGGCTTTTCTTGGACAGTCATTCTGTGAGTTTAATTTATTCAAGGCAATAACGATAGATCCGCTCATTTATTTGCTGTAATTGATCCACTAAGACTGAAATCTTGGAATATTCCTTTAATGTGTGTATTTGCTGCTCCAATCAGGAGCAGGCACGGCTGAACTTGGCGTAATAAACAGTAGTGGCCTCTAGATGGCAGAGCAGGAAACTGTAAGTGGACTTCAGAACTCAATAGACTGATACACATTTTTCTTTTTATAGCTCTGAAGTGTGTTATAATTCTCACCTGACTGTAAATCACATTTATTTGTGAGGAATTAAAATTGAATAGTGAATAGTACTGACACCCTCATGTTTATTAACGTGCCCTTGATACATAGAATAGAACAGAACAGAACAGAACAGAATGGAACAACACAAATAATAATGTATATACAAAGAGAAAAAGAGTGAGACGGAGAGAGAAAGAACACAAGGAAAGAGAGAAAAAGAGTGAAAAAGAGAGAAATTGAGAAAGAGAGACAGAGATGAGAACAGAGCGAGAGAGGGAGTGACAGAGAGAGAAGGAGAGAGAACTGAGGAAGAGAGAAGGAGAGAGACAGAGAGAGAGAGAAAGTGAGAAAGACAGACAGTGAGAGAATAAGAGAGAGAGACAAAGAGAGGTCTCGTGAGTGCTTGGGGACATTCCATGCAGGTTGTAGATCCTCAGAGAGAGAGAAGGAGATATAGAGGTAGAGAGACAGTGAGAGAGAGAGAGAAAGAGAAAGAGAGAGAGAAGCAGAGAGACAGAGAGAGTGAGAGGCAGAGAGACAGAGAGAGAGAGAAAGAGAGAGACAGAGAGGCAGAGAGACAGAGAGAAAGAGAGAGAGAGAGAGGCAGAGAGAAATAGAGAGAGAGTCAGAGAGAAAGAGAGAGAGAGGCAGGTAGACAGAGAGAGTGAAAGAGAAAGAGAAAGAGAGAGAGAGAGAGGCAGAGAGGCAGAGTGAGACAGAAAGAGAGAGAAAGAGAGAGAGAGAAGACAGAGAGAGAAATAGAAGGAATCAGAGAGCAGGGCAATGAGAGCAGGAAAAAGATTAGTCCATCATCCAGCTTGTGTTGACATATTTACAAAAAGAATAAACGAGTATAAATCACACACGTCTGTCCATTCCTGCTGTGAGCTGCAGAGCCCAACCTCTGACCTCCAGCAGCTGTGAGAAAACAGAGCAGAAACTCTCAGTAGAATAAAACAAGCAGAATTGATGAACCATCTGATCGGCTGAGATGAAGATGATGAGAATTTAAATGTTTGTATTATCTCACATCGAAAGTTTTTTTGGTCAGTGCCAATATGCGACATATGGGGGCGCTAAGTTACATAGATAAACAGCCAAGAGAGTAAGAAAGCGGGTGGAGAGAGACAGAGAGAAATTGAGAGAGAGAAAGAAAGGGGGAAAGAGAAGCAGACAGAAAAAGAAAGAGAGATGGAGAGAGAAAACAAGGGATAGTTGGAGCAGAAAAGGAGTAGAAGAAAAAATGGGAAAGACAGAAACGGAGAGAAAAAGAAAAGGGTGAGCAGAGATACAGGGAAGAAGAGTTAGGAGGGAGAAGAGAAAGAGAGAGAGAAATAAAGAGAATAGGTGGGGAGAGAGAGGAAGAAGAAAAGAAACAAAAATGAGAGAAGGCCTGTCTCAATCATCCCTCTGAGGAACGATCCCCTAAATGCATTAAAATATGTCCTGTGTAAACACACACAAACACTCACACACACACACACACACACACACACACACACACACACACACACACACACACACACACACA
>JBBKCR010061895.1:0-10414 GCA_037577295.1 Ladigesia roloffi | reverse complement strand
TTAAGCATGGAGGTCTATGTCTCGGTGTGAAGTCACAAATTGAAAACAGACGCACATTTACATCAACCCCTGCATTTACAAATTTTTTTATTAGCAGCCTTGCAATAGACTCACATTCCAGACCAATGTTGGGGATGAACATAGAAAAGCGATAGCACGAGTGGTTGATGTGTGACTCACCTGAGCTGTTTGAGAAAGTCGATGTCAGTGCTGTTGCTGATAAGTTTGAAGAAATCCTCATAGGAATCTGCATAAATGTATGCTTTTTTATGCTGCTCACGATGCTCCAGCAAAGCCAGCAGCATCTGGTTAATGTAGTCAGGATCACTTAGCACCTCCACCATCGGCTTTAGCACTGAGAGAGTGAGAGAGAGAGAGAGAGAGAGAGAGAGAGAGAGAGAGAGAGATTGTTGTTATGATGAATGGCATATATGGAGTCTCATTAATTAAGCCTCTTACCAAGCAAAGGACCTCAAATCAAAAATAGCATTCCAGATCCTGGCACAAACTGTGGAAAGATGTCAGAAAGACACACTGGCACCATATTTGGCTCTGAAATGGGGGTTCCAAGCATAAAATAAAAATATATTTGCATACCCAAGTACCTACTGGCCCAGTTATACAGAGGGTTGGGCATATACACACTGCTGTTTTCACTGATCCTCACACTTATGCAGTGTACACCAAAAGCATCAGCATAACCTTTGGAACATAAGAATATCAACCTTAATCGCTCTACCATCCTTTAAACCCACTGGGCACTCCTCCTGTCTTCTTAAATATCATTAAGCAGAGAGCTTAATCTTTCAGGGGCGTAATTCACAAGACGCTGATATGCCCACAGCAGCGTAGTAAGCATCAACGTCAACTGTTCAGCAGATGGCCCAGAGCCACTGGTCCATTACAGGAAAACAGAGCTGGAAGGATGAAGCCTCACTCCCCAAATTAGTGCCAGGCTGCCAGTCTGAGAGTGCAGCTGAGTGCACACCAGCCCACAGTCAGGAGCACTTCCCCACCCATAGGGGGAGAGGAATAATACTAAGAAGGAAAAGTAAGGTTGGTAGTTTTAAAGACTTGTATATTTTAAGGTCCCTTGTGATGGACAAGATTGTGATTGTACTGTGAAATGGATCACTAATCTGTGCTGAAAATGAATGTAGCATTGAAGTCGTTTATTGACAGCAAAGTTGAAATTCGTAAGGTGTAAATGTGGTAAAGTAAGTTTGCAGGGACGAAGGGTTTCCATCCAAGATTTCCTGTGCGTTCATTGTCACTAGATCTATTCTACTTTGGGTGAACTCTGAGGTTTGAAGATCACAAACTGCCCTCTCTCTGACTCATTGCAAAATTGCCTTTTAATAGTGATTCCACGGCAAATTGCAGATAACTGGTCTCCATGATTTGATTAGATGTATGATTGGAGACAAAATGACAAAGACGAGACAGCTACAGTAAGACCGCCAATTCACTGTTTGCAGCCCTCTGAGGAAGAGCCTTGTGCTCGCCTCCATGCCTCTCAAATGAAATTATGGGCAGATAAAAAAAAAAAAACCCAGTCGGGACGTCTGAGCTCAAGCCAAAAACAAAGTTTCCAAATCTAATTAGCAGGTCTTAAAGTGCCCTATTCTTGCCGAAGCCAGTCAAAGCTTTACACAGACGGATGCTGGTGCAAAGGAGAAGTGTGCGGGACAGGAGTGAAAGCTATACACAATTATACTGTATTGGCAGGAGGGGTTGGGTGCATACAAAAAAGCAAAAGGTAGAAAAGGCAGAGATTTGTAACACTGGCTATGGTCACCAAGAGATGTTGCTTAGTAACAAAAAATAGGTTCTGGGAGCACATTGCTGTCACCTTGCTGTTTTCATTTACTCTACAAGACAAACATGCCCCCCCCCCCCCGGGCATCTGAACCACCTCTGATATGTAAACCCAACCCACACAGTCTGCACATAAAGACACAGAGCTTGAGTCTGTAAATTACGTGTGGCGCCCTGTCAATATGTTCACAGAAACCAGCAAAACATTAGGATCAGAAGTTCCAAATACAGCATTATTCTATAGTCAGAAACGGACATACGAGGGGTTGCAGCACTCTCACATTTCAGGATTGTTTACCGGCTAAAAAATAAGATTTAAAAATGGTCACTTCCCCTTAAACGGCATATTTTCAAAACATAGTGTAGTCATGCACTATTTAAATGTATTTAAACAATGTGCTGCTTTCTCTTGATATAAGACATGTTTGGAGTCTAAATTTTGCTTCTTTGGTTTAGCGCTAGAGCTGTGAGACTAACAGTGCTGTCAAACAATTTATTTATCTTTTCTAAACATCCACCTCTAAAACGTCCACAAAGTGAGCAGCTCCATATAAAGGTTTCACAGCCATATAGATGTGAATTATGACAAAGCTTCAAAAATAAACCAAGGTTCACTGATCCGGAGAGCCGTTTTATTCACCAGGGATGATGCTGTATCAGATTTTTATTTATTTATTTATTTATTTATTTTTTGTTATGACAGCAATTGGCACAAAACTGATACTCAATTGGCACTCTCACTCCTCAGGTACTTTCTGAAAACAGACACTCTCATCTAAAAAAATCTGCATGCGTTGTTTAACTACATGATAATGTATTATATATAAATGTCCTAAACCCCATCAACACGTCTACAGCAACTTAATTAGGAGTTTGAGCAGGATGAGAAGTATTTCGGGGGATATATAGTAACAGATAAGATGTGGGTACTTTAGGCATGTTCTTTTTATTATTTACTTACTATTTTATTACAATTTCAATGTATTTACTGTAAATATGCATCCCTAAGTAGAACACACCATTATTAATTGAATCAGGTTGGATTTCTGGTATGGGGTAGCTGTTTTAAGGATGCCGTGAACTGATGCAAACTGACGAGGAACTCAGAAGAACAAAAACAACACGTGTAAGGAAGCAGACTGCAGGTCTTAGTAGGGTGCTTCCTGATCATTATTGAACCTTATAAATCACTGGTGCCATTTATGACCATGACTCATTCGTTAACAGCCAGGAGCTGTAAAACTGAACAGCTGCTGGGATCTTTTTCCACATGTTAAGGTGTGCCTTAGCAATGATTAAAAAGGAGACAGTGCTGTGCAGTTTGGGCACAGGAATACAAGCAACGAAGTGGCTAATGAATGCATCATCCTGCAAAGCACTTCTAAGAACATCATATAGAATTACATTTATATGTCATTTTGAAACAAAACAGAAACTTGACAAAATGATCCACCAAAACCAATACTGCCTTTTTATTAATAGTTGAGGGTGCATGGTACGGACAAAATAGATTAAATATAAAAACATAATATCAGTATTTTCTGATGTTTGGATAAAACACACCTGCTAATAGCAAGGCCACATATGTAGCCAAACAAAGTAAACAAATGGGCTGAAATCCAATCAACTACCACATGATAGTAATTTTTATAATGCTTGCAGCTTTTCAGTGTTGGGGCTATGGATACACAAGCCTCTCAGAAAAGTAAGACATGGTGTCATTTATCATCCCACTGCACACTTTCATTAACAGGTATCACCAACAGACACCAGACAAACATGGACACTGGTGTTTCGACCACAGATCTTGGTTTGGGCAGAGGAAGTATCAATATAAAATGTGCTAAAATGAAAAATGTCCATCATATCAGTTGTCGCGATATTGACTCACAGGAATAATGTTGGTTTAAACAAATTAACACACACATACAGTGTCACTTTTTTTTTGTGTCATTGTTGCAAGTAGACGGGGGTCCTCGGGACTCTACATGCGACATGTCAAGTTTACGACGCTCACTCCCATAAATAGTTTGGTTGCGCATGTCAGAGGAATACGAAGCATACGCAGAATATGAGTGTGGAACTTGCCGTCCCTCAGTACGCTTACCTACGCCTACAAGTAAGTGTCTTTACCTCCTTTTTTGGTCATTATTTCTGTACAAGCAGTATATTGGTTTATAGTATAGTATAGTATATAGTATACTTTTAATCTGGCTTAGTTGTGTTGTTATGTTCTGGATTATGATTTAACAACTGGGTTACGATAGTTAAGTGATTAAGGCTATGATGTTCCAACTTACACCAAATGTAGGGTTACATCACTGTCGTAGGAAAGGATCTGCGGCGTAACTCGAGGACTCACTGTGTAACACCTCTCTAATTATGTGCAAGTTTAGTACAGAATTGAGGCAAGTGAGAGAACTGAGGGTCACCTTTTGTGGCAATGACCTCGACCAGGACAAGGCGGAGGCTGCGGCAGCGAGCGTCACGTGCAGGCAGCACACACAGCACGAGCAGGCGAGAGCAGCAGCGCAGAAACTGCAACTCATCTTCAGGACTGCGCAGACACGGGTGCAGCGGAAAGGGCCTTGGCGACTCCTCCTGCCTAAACGGGGAAGGAGGGGGTGGTTAAGAAGCACCCACAGGAAGCAAGGATGAAGTCATGTAGAAAGGGAATGAGTAAAAGAGATGGATGGAATAAGGGAAGGGGGATGCAGAAACAAGAGAGAAACAGAAAAAGGTTTAGATATGGAACTAGCATTTTTATTTTTAGAGGTCCTTTCCAAGCAGACACCCACAATGTAGTACAGTAGTAACACACAAGTCAACTAAAGAAAACAAGCAAACAGAAATCATTAGAGAACAGGATTAATGACAACAAGGAAAAAAGAAAGGCTTTGATAAATCTCAAAACTGACAAAAATAAGTCAATTAAACACGGAAAAAGGCCAAAATGCTGAAGACACTATAAGGAAGATGGACAAAATGGGGCTAAGCAGTATTGATACAACTTAATATAACATTAATTATATAAATTATAATGCTAATTAATGATATTTAAGTTTACTTTATGGTTATCTCTGTAGCTACTGAGGGTTCTGTCAGATTCTGTGCACTGAAACTGACCAATCAACAGAGGAGGAAAACCCAGGTTCTACAATAAATGCTCTTGCAAGTCAAACATTCATAGACTGTTAATACAGTTAATGCAGTTTAAAGGTACATGGCATTCACACTGTCAGAGGAAAGGGTCGATCCATACCAGTTCATCCAGTCCTAGCGCTCTGCACACTTGCTTAATTATGGATTTTTCAACATTAATTATTTATTTTTTATGATTCTTTTAATGCCTTGGCAGTTACACTTGATATTTTTACTGGGTTTCACTGAAATTAATATAAACTCCTATGGAAAATGTGCAACATGTTTTCATGTAAACTGTTATTATTGAATGTTTAACATTAGTATTAATTTAGAGCCATTAAGTCTTTTGGTCCTGCCAAAAAAAAATTTACAGTACAATTATGTCCCCCACTTAAAGGTATTAAGACATCTGAGAGTGCCACCATAGCAACACTGTTTGAATGATACTGAGAGTGCATTGATATTTCTGGTTAGCTCTGTTGCTAAAGGTCTGTGCATCTTGCTGCAGCTTTCAAAGCCTTCAGATGTTTAGTCTTATATATTAAATGTTGCATTGATTGCATTTTTGCACAAGATGGTTGTGTTAGGGTTTGTACAGCTATTATAGCTTGAGTAGCATTAAAAGGAGGAACATAATTTGGAAACAATTACAGTTATGAGGAACATACAAAAAAAGCAACAGGGATGCTATAAAAGACACTGAATACATAAGGCAAGGGAGGGACTGGCTCTGTATATCAGAGTGAAGCTATTATTTAAAGATTAATTTATAAGAGAGGCAATGAATTGTGTGTGTGTGTGTGTGTGTGTGTGTGTGTATGTGTGTGTCCGGAGATATGTACAGATCAGATGAAAATAGGAGAAAGTGGAATAAAAGAACAATAGAGAAAATCAAGAGAAAAGTAGGGAGAGAGAAATAGAGGAATATTCGGAGAGTTTGCTTTAGACTTCCACTCAGCTAATGAGCCTTTCTGATCGATTGCTGAAAGACTGAAATGGATGAAGACATGACGGGCAACAGCACTGCAGAAATGAAGGCATCCTTTGTGTGTGTGTGTGTGTGTGTGTGTGTGAGTGTGTGTGTACCGAGGCTGTAATACTGATGACGTTAATCAATAATATCCACAATATTGCCATAACCAAGACCCGAATCACCCAGAACAGTCTACACACAGTGTCAGTACATTAGTGGTCTTACATTACACAAGGGAGTGTTTTTAATCCAACAGCTGGAGAAGTAAAAAATGAACACCAAGTGGGTGTTTGTCTGGTTTCTTATAACATATGGGGAAGCTTTTTTCCTCCTATGAATTACAATGTGAAAATAGGGCTGTGCAATATGGCAAAAAATTCATATTGCGATATAAATTGAACCACAGACAATAGATGGTATATATTGCCTTATTTAATTTGATCTGTGAATTTATTTCACAGACAAATTCCATTTTGAAAGGGTATCATATGTCCATAGCAAAGACATTGCTGATTTTTGAACATTGTTTTATTCCTGTACAAATGTAGTCTACACAACCGAATCAGAACAATTTAAGATCTGTTTTGTTGCATGCATATGTGATTTTTCTCTCCCTGGCACTTTATATACATCCGAATACTTTTGTTCACTCTAGATTAACAGTGTCTCTTAACATGCAAAAGTACTGGGACATAACGTCATTCAATTCTAATGAGGAATGTCACCATTTTTCCTCCCTTCACTATTGTAGAAGATCGTGTCATTTAAGTCAACAAAAATGAAGATACATCTTAATTTTTATTTTGTAAACCACATTTAGTCTCATTTTTATTCGTCAACAATATTACATTCTATATTTTATTCTGTTATCATCACAAAACCAGCATTTACGCTTCATTTCGTTTCATTTTTGACACGTGATAATTGTTAATTGACGGAGACATTTAGTCATTATTTTCATTGACCCTATGTTGCACAACTCTTTAACAAGCTGCCCCTCCATGTGCCCTGTGCTCTCGGCCATCTTCCAAAACAAATGCCTCGTGCTGCGAGTAGGCGTGGTTCCACGCAGGTGACTTTCTCATTTTCGCGAGGAGCGGGTATTTCTGTGGTAGGCTGGTATAATTAATATCTCTCCCGTTGGCCAAATTTATATTGCATACCGCTCATACCAGTTATACCGCTCAGTACTATGTGACAGCTAATCCTTCAGGGAGTTGATTCAGTTCTGCCAAACACCAAGTTTAGTCTTGTTGCTTTCTGGAGCAACTCAAAGGCTGGAGAACTCATTAAGCAGAGGGCAGAGGATGAAGAGAAACCATCACATCAGAAATCTGATGAAAGCAAAAGCTTGATCATCACATACATCGCTGCAAAAAAAAATCCTATATGGATTCTTTGATTTCCTCTTTAAAATGCAGACATATTAATTGACGCTGCAGTCTGTCTGAGGAAATCAAAAAGGCTGTTTTGATCAAACTCAAGGTTTGAAAACTTGCAGGCTACATTCAAGAGATACATTCCCTGATTATTACACGTCCTGCTCAAAATTATTTCAGGTGCAAGAGTCAAAATAAATGCCAAATACAATTCTTGCTTTAGCCAAACTGGATAGACAACATCTATGACCACAGAAAGCAAAGTCTCCTTGCCCTTGTTGTGCTCAGCCCTTACATCTCCATGGCCTTCTCTGTTAAATGGAAGTTACAATCTTTCAAATCTGCTGTAGCCCAGGGCTGATGACAGTAAATTGTGATAAAAGTTGTACAAATGCAGTTTATACTCAGCCTGAAGCAAGGCAAGATAAAGCACCTGATCATTCCTATCATAACTGCGATAAATCAAACTTTCCTGAGGGGAGAACGCAGATAATACAGAATTCACATACTGTCACACCTGAGAGGCCTCCACTTCAAAAGAACTGCAGCTATAATTAAGCTGTATGAGGCATTACTATTTGATTAAAAAAAAACGTAAACCTTCTCACTGGATTCCAAGGAAAGGCCTTGTGAACTTCATATTAAATTATAATAATATGTGGATTAATATTTAATTAAAACGTATATAAGCATGAGCAAGGAAAATCCAATGTGTCAAATTGAAAGCTTAATCCCCCTAAGTAATGTGTAATGCAAAATGAATCACTCAGATTATATTTAGGACACGGACAGAGTTAATTAAAATACAAAACCGAACACTGCAGCTGGAGCGGCCTACCTGGCGTTGGCAGCCTTGAGGTCACAGAAGTGGGCATGGAGGGTCTTGACAGTGTCGTTGCAAACCACATTAACCACGTCCACCTCAGACAGACGAACCCGCAGCTGCTTAATCATCTCCCAGAAATCTTCCGACAGCATCTGATACAGCTGCCCCTCATCTCGACTCAGGGGGGTATACCATGACAAGATATAATCCCTGTAGCAATAGTCAAAGACTAGAAGAGAAAGGAAGAAAAGAGAAGAGAAGAGAAGAGGACATTTGACATACAAAAATACCCCCAAAATAAACATATTATAAATATTCAATAAACATCCATTCTAAAAACACATTTCCTTTTCTCGTATCTGAAATCTGTCACTGTAAATCACACCATTCAACACCAGCATCAGGACATCAATCTATGGCATACAGCATCATTTTCCATAAATGTTTTTATTGCTGAAGGCATCCTCACTGTAATAAATCAAATCAGACCTGATGTGAATGTCGGATGCGTTCTAAAGAAGGCGGCGGTGATACTAACAGGTGGCGGTTACATGTTTGAAAAACAATAAACAATAAACAATAAGTGAAATGATTACAATTGCACGTTATTGTACATTACAAATAATGTATGGTGTGTGTGATGTAGGACATATCAACAGGAATATAAAGCAAAATTATATATTATAGTATAATAAAGCCTAACCAAAAAGATAAATGTGGCTTCTGCCGATCATCCGCTATATCAGAGCAGCACAGAAGAACTAGACATGGACACACGCTGCATTTGGGGAACAACATGGCCACCATATGACTAACAGACAAATACTCAAGCTGTGCAGCCACCAGTACATCTATACAAAGCCAGTAGAGACCAGAGAAAACAACCTGCAGTGACTCTCTCATGTTTACCTGCACAAGTGCCAATACTCTTTTAACATGCCACTCCAGCTGCTGGGCAGGTCTGATGGCCCTCTGAAGCCCTGTTTTCAGCCCCATTGGCTTCAGGTTTAGAGCTACATTAAGCAGAGAAATGGGCCTGTAAGAGAGATGCAAACAGCCCTGCAGAGACAGTCTGGGAAGAGCAGAAGGACTCTGTTCCAAGTGACATATGGCATGAGGCTGGTACCAAACTATTGCAACAACTCTGTAGGCACTCGAATTCTTAGCTCATCTAACAGCATTCCACACCCGGGCTACCACAGCATATTTTTCAAAAGCCGAGCCAACCACATGTTTTGGCTGTGACCTCTTTTTCTTGCGTCCGGGTTCTCCGCAAAAAAATGTAGCTCTGTGACTTCCTCTCTTAAGCAAAACAGCAACTTCTTACTGACAATAAATCAATAATCTTTTTACAATCTTCATAGAAAATGGCTATACTATTTGAATCAGAATCAGACAAAGATTTCAACTCTTTAACTCGATTTTGTCCTTTGTCACGGTCTAAACTGACTGGGTGAGACCAGGCTTTAGGTCTTGAACTGAAGGCTAATTATCCAAATACCTTTATTATAATGTAAACGCTTCCATACCCCTGGTCAAATTACATGTTTTGTTGCTTTTTTAAAAGCTATAAAACAAAAATGTTATGCAGAATCGACTATTTCAGGAACAAAATAACAGAAACATACTGCACTATGATATTTGCATATTCCATACTTTATTTTTTATGTTAAATTCAGTAAAAACAAGAACTGTGCATCAAAGACGTTTTCTGTATAGAACAGCTAGACACTTAAACAGTTTGAAAATCTACATAAAGACATGTAATTTGTAAACTATTCGTATAGCATACTGCTTACTATCCCAGCCAAGCTAGTGGTTAAAAATGTAATAGATGTCTGTGCCACATCACTGTGAGCTATGTTTGATCATTGAAATGTGATTATATGATAAACCCTGCCTTTAACTGAAACAAAATGTGCACAGAACCTCACTTTAATGTCATGTAATAACATTCACAGGGTAAGTTCCTCAAAACAGCTGTGAATGCACTGAGGAATAAAGAGAACCATGAAGGATCAGAAAATTCAGCACTGTCTCTTTAGCTGCCTCTCTGTCACCTCCTCCTCCTTCAGTGTGAATGAGTCATGCTGTAATGGTAAGGTGCATGCTTCCATGCTTCAGGGATTCTCACACTGTTTATGGCTGTGAGGCAGCCCTTAGGCCTTAGAAATAGTGTGTGTGGGTGTGTGTGAGAGAGAGAGAGAGAGAGAGAGAGAGAGAGAGAGAGAGACACACACACACACACACACACAGGTGTGCTTGTATCACCCC
>JBBKCR010061885.1:0-10415 GCA_037577295.1 Ladigesia roloffi | reverse complement strand
AAAGATTTTAAAAGAAATTGCAGTGGCCACTTATTTCTTTCTGGAGCTGTATATATACATATGTATATATATGTGACATCTGGTCCTCATCCACCAGTCCCCCTCGTCCTCATGCTGGGTTGTTTGTGTTATGCTTAGCGACACAGCATGATCACGAGGGGGCATGGGGGACAAGGCCCAGATATCACAAAAAAAAAATTATAATGCGGGCGATATCTGCAGTTTCTGTGTTAGTGTGGGGGGTTCAGCAAAACAATTATAAGTTGGTTTCTCCGAAAAAAGATATTACTGCATATATACATATGTCAGCCTGCCTTAACATTTAATCACCACTGCTAAAATGCAAAGTATTCTGGATATTGGTTTTATAAGCAAATTTTTAATGCCATGCAGCTTTTTGGGTCACTACTGGTACATCTACATCTTGCTAGTTTCCAGCTAATTGCTTGGAATAGCATGAGATTAGCATTATTAGCATCATAACCAAACAGGTTTAATATTACTGAAGACCATTAAATATGATGATCTTCCAAAGGTTAAATGGAAAAGTATGTGTTCTAAGAAAGGTTTATCGATGCAACCTCATAAGAACTAGTTTTAGTTCCCCAATGTCTTACAGTATAGGGTTTTTACTTAATGTAAGATTCTCCCATTGCATTTCTCCAAAGAGCCCCTACTAGCATCTTTATTTTTAAAAGTGCACATTAGGAAACTACAGCTACAAGGTTGCTCCTGTGACTGATGCATTGTTCTGATAATTAATCTTCCCAAGGTCTAAGGAGACTGATTTGGGCTGGGATATCTTGAAAGTGAGAAGCAGGTCTCATAGTTCTCATATTTGCTGACAGGGAGAAGGAGATTAGAGAACCATTTAGTTTCTTTAAGCAACGTTTCATTACTCGCATGATGAGGGCAGGTAAGGCGGGGGTCAGGGATGATGGATGTCAGCAGAAATAGGTGCCGGAGAGGCAGGGGTGGAGGTGAGCCTTGAAGCCAGCCATTCCCCAGGGGTATTTAAAACCCATCAGCAGATGACAAGGCTGATATCTGTGTTCCATCCATCCATCCATCCATCCATCCATCCATCCATCACCCTCATGCTGGTGAGAAGGAGAAGGTGAGGGTATTAGAGAGAAGAAATGAAGAATGAAGGATTTTGTTAAGGGTTTGTTAAAACATTCTGGTTTAATGGCACATATGGGAAAACCTGGAATGTGCAATGCGAAGAAATCATGTGTGACAGACAAAGAAGGTGATCTCAAGAAGAGGAAACTAGAGGCCATGCAAAGCAGGGTTTAAGTGGGGAAGAATGTGCATGCATATTGAAATTGTTCAGTTTTGTTTCAAATTGATGACCTATTGCCCAACATTGCTAAATATTGTATCCAACTGGCCATGTGCTTCATACAGCAATATGAAGAACGTTAAAATGTTCTTGCAGAGCCATATGGGGCGCCGTTTGTAAAATTTAGAGGTGTCATTTTTTCGTCATTTAGCACAATGTTCACCCAATTTTCACACATTTAGAGCGAAATGTGTTAAAAAAAATGGTTTTGGACAATTTTCTTGCTGCGTAATTGTTAAATGTTAAATCTAAATGTTAAATCTAAATGTTAAATGTTAAATATAAATGTTAAATGATAAATCTAAATGTTAAATCTAAATCTAAATCTTAAATGTTAAATCTAAATCTAAGTGTTGCTTTTACAAATGGCGTGAGATACGCTAATTGGCCACGCCCCGTGGTTACAATTGGCTGGAACTTAGCAGGGGGCTGGACTGAGTCCTGTGATATTCCCTCACCAACATGGAGGACTTGACTTTAATTATCTCAAATCTAAACGATAAATATGAACAATATAATTCGTACTCTAAATATGAATTTTCACAGTTAGATTGGGCTCAATGAACCATTTCCAAAGACCCCTTGTTTTCTATAATAACCCCTGTTGATCCAGAGTTACAAAACCGTTGTGTCCCTATATGTTTGTCCAAAGCGATCGTCTTCGTCTTAATAACTCCGGCTCGCCAGGTGGTATTATCGCAAACAAGGGGTCTTTGGAAAGCTCTCATTGAGCCCTATTTAACTGTGAATTTTTAGAAAAAATGGGAGAATTTTCCATGGCGGAATAAAGTACTGTAACCGAGTGAGGTGAAAAGTTCTCGGATAATAACTTTGTTCGCTATCATGTTAAACGAGGGGTCTTTAAAAAGATGTTACTGAGCCCTATTTAACTGTGATCTGCAGCTGAGGCGTGACTGAGTGAGTATGTCAATGGTATAAAAAACAAGTGCAAAACATTTACAAAAGAAATTGGAAACAAATTCAAAAACGCCTTTCAGGAGAATGCCTTGGCATCAGGGGTCATTTGAAGCACAAGCATATTGGAGTTTGCAGCTAGATGATGTTATGAAGAACAAGATCTACTCAACAACATTTTGGTTATAGAGAAGCTTAGTCAGAAGGCCTGATTTGAACTCTGTTGTGATGCTAAGTCAGGACTTAAAATGGGAAGTTTTGTAAGAAAAACCTACAATATGGTTATTCTGCGAAGTAGAGCAAGCCAGAATGCCTCTACAGTGATGTGACAGACTGGTCCCCAGTTACAGAATATGTTTGGCAGGAGTTGTTGCTTCTAAAAGTGGCCCAACCAGTTACTAAGCTTAAGAGGCGATTCCAATTTTCAGAGGTTAATATAGGTGTTGCAAAGCAATTTTCCTTCATTAAATGAAATGATCAGTTAAAAACTATCACAAATACAAACATATTTATATAAGATCACATGCATAGCCCACAGGAGTTTGGCCCATCCTATTACAATAAAGAAAATAGGTGGTTTGTAACTGCATGTCATAGAGATAACAATTTATATTTGCAACATGGCACAATACAAGGCAGATTTTTGAGCATTGTGACAAAAAGTCCTTGTGACAATATCTGTCTGATCAAGTTGTTAGAGAAGTTTGGAAATGGCTGTGTTAAAATGCATTTAGGGACATAAGATCATGAAAACCCAAAAAGTGGACCATGACTGAAGGCACGCTAGAATATCATGCCTAGGAATAGGATCTACCTCTTATATTCCAGTCGTATATGATTCGACGTTAGCTGTAGGATTCAGCCTGGCACAGAGCTAAAGCTCCAGATCCAAGCAGATAAAAAGATATATGATGTGATGCCCTATTGTCATACTATGGTATTCAGTGTTCTTTTATCCCCAGCAGGGTGTTCTCAGTTTGAGGTAATTGCTTTGGGCCTTATAGTCACCTTTTCAAACTTCATTATGGTTTTCTTTAAACGTTAGTCCCTGCCAATTCCCAGGCTGCTACGTTATCCGTCTGTCATGCAGCACCATGAGCAGTCCTGTCATGATGAACATATACCACCATGGACCCCACCTCCACTGCAGTAACACTTTAGGTGGATTCAAATGAACAGAATGCATTGCTCTTAAATTCACTTGACCCTCATGTTCAGTGGTGGTAATGGGGGATGAAACCTCAAAGGAATCTCACAGGAAATAACTGACACATTTCACATGATGGCTGAAAAAACAGAAGAACAAATTTTGGTTTCTTATGGTAGCAATGACATGGATTTGTTCAGTTTTGTCAGTAGAATATCAGATGATTGTAATGAAAGATTAAATATAATGGTTTTAAATGGAAACCAAAAAAACAGTTTCTTAATTTAAATTGTGTTGTGGTCATGTCCTCAATAGGGAAGAAATTAAAATATGAAGTTTTCCACAGGCACATTGTATGTTCTATTTGCATTTCTGATATGTAACATTCAGATTATAAGCAGAAATTTAAGAAATTCTCCATAGAGAATATCAACAGATATAATTACCTACTACTGACAACTGGTCTAGCCCTTTACACAATTAATAAAAAATGCACAAATAATTTTGCACAATGCATCCACATATCAGGACATGTTGCATTGTACTTTTTTTTTTTTACTTGAAAACACAGCTCTGTTTAATATAAGGTCACTGTCTACTAACCGCCCCAGATGTATATAGAGAATAAAAGGCTTTGTTTTCTTCTTTACTCTTGTTCTTTTTTATACTATATTGTTATCATTATATTCTCACTGTGTGTAAACATAATTATGTGTTACATTTTGGACTCTGAGCCTCCCATTTCATTTTTTTCTGTGTACCAGTATATAGAAAACATGAAAATAAAGTTCACTTTGACTTTGACATTGACATTTACAAAGGGGTGGCCAACATTTTCCATACAGCTGTTTATATGCACTTTAAAAGATTTGTTTCTCTTACTCTCTAATACACTGTCACATCCGGCTATAAACTCAGTGGGGTCAATCGTCCTACATGGATGCGCAAATGCACCTAATGCTCCATAATTGTTTGGGATTAACATGTTGCACTTCTGCTTCTGCAGAGTTAGGCTGAAAGGATTTTTGAATTGGAAAAGATAGACTATACTATTCCCCTCACCTACAGCGAAAGTCAAAGGTGCAAATTTCCTCCATCTGGTCCCATATCGCTAAGGACTTTCTCCACCTGAGTCCAACTGTTATGCAATGTCTGATCTGTGCTCACTGTCCAGGCATGGAACATTGGGCAATCACATAAAGAGAAACATTAACAAATAATTAAATATAACTCTGTTTCTTAGCAAACCAAGCTCAAAAATATGTAAGACTTTTTAAAGCTTGGATTTGATGTACATTTGAAATTAGAGCTAAGAAAAAAATGAAACTGCACTGCAGGCTAATTATACTAAATCTTAACACTTCAAAGAACCATTTGAATGCATAAATTGTAGTCTTTCCAGTTGTTCTATAGCCCAGCCCAGAGAACAATGAAATCTTTTCATGCACGCTGCTCTGCTGCCAAAAAATGTACAAAGCAACACATCCCACAAAAAAAATCTCAAGATAATTTTCACATAACAATGACAGACTTAAGTGTAATAAGTGAATATTTCCTTCCCATGTTCATAATTAATCAGTACAGTTTCGCAGACAATTATAAGTGGTCTCAGATTTGTTTCCAAAAGGAAACCCAGCATGATTCTGCAGAGCTCTCTTATTCTATTGAAATTTAAATTGTCAAATTTGATTTACCTACCATGCACATACTGTGCGGTATGCTGCAAATTAAGTAAGTGTCTTGTATCTTGGAGTTTTACCCCAATATTCAACATCTACATTCAACAAGTCAGCCTGTGCTAGTTACGCCTATTGTTCTAAGATGTAAATCTGCTCAATCTAGGTTAAGACCAATCGAAATATGCCAAATATTCTAGGTTTAGGTTCTAATCTTCAAATTCGAACCAGTTGGTACTCTTTATATACTGTTTACATTAAAAAGCATATTCCATAAATTCCAATTTTATTTGACAGAGCTGAGGGATTGAGGCCAGTCCCCGAAGAGCTGAAGCTCCAGACCCAAGCAGATGGAGAGACATATGTGTGATATATGTGTGTCTGATGTATATGTGATTCTTGACTACCAAACTGTAATCATCAGCATTCTTTTATCTGCAGCAGTTTTTCAAAGTAATTAGATTCAGTCATACACATTTTGACTTTCTTCATACATTAATCAAAGCCAATTATCATCAATCTTAGTTAACACTAATTTGAATGCATCCTGTCAACAGATAATAAAAAATCAGTGTAAGGGGAAAAAACTGTTATAATTCCACAATTCCATAGTTACTGATGCTTGTAGTTTCATGTATTTTATTCACATGTTCTCCCTCTCTTCAGTTGTCATCAAAGTTATTTAAAAATCCAACACGGAGTGCGAGATACCCGTACTTCTCATCGCTTAACTCATCCTAATTGGAAGAACTTCTTAAAGGAATTTTTGCCCGTCACCTGGTGGTGTTGTCTGCAAATCTCAGTCCTTGCAAATCTTTCCATGTATCATGTAGCAGTCCCAAAATCCGTGAAGAAAATGGCACACAGTTGCTCCAGGGCATGCAAGATTTCAAGTCCTCGACCATAAATTATTACCAAGTGTCTCAAACCTGGAGAAGTCGACTAACCACTTGCTACATGCCTGAAGCTAAATCAGTGAGTCACTTACTGCTTCATCTTTGCCTTTCTCCACCCTTAGAGACCACAGCCTGTTCTTTTTCCTGGCCACATAAGGGACATGTAGCACCTCTGCTGCGTTGTTGGCAGTATATTGGGTGGCATTCAAGCAAGAGCGCTGTCACTGGAGATGACAAAACCACCAGTGCCTGGACCTGCTCAGGCCGTTACCTTACAAACAACAGAAGGAGACTATGTCACCGGTCTTGGGACAGTCGACCTATGCTTGCTGATCAGAATAATGTGAAATGTGCCTTATTACTACTTTTATGGTGCAATTTCAGTAGAAAATGGCTTGACACAAGCTGCCAAGAGCTCGGACTACTTCTATCTTTTTAAATTAGGATGGGCTCTGTGAACAAAACCCTAAGAAGAAATGTCAAGGGCTTCATGAAATCGCCTCCTGGCCTGTCATTCATGCACTGGGATGGAATAAGTTACACTTTAGAACAGGGGATTACTCCAGAGTACCACTGCTTTACAGAGAAGGCCTGCCTGGAGTGTCCCAGGAGCTGCTAAAAGAAAGAAGAAAACTTCCCAGAGCAAGGTTTATAATCCAGAGAAGGAAGTAAATCTTTTATTAATATGCTGGTTTAAATTGCCATGTGTTTCGTGCCAGGGAAATAAAGGCTGTAGTTCCTACAATACTGGACTGGGACACCTTCTACTCATGAAAGGCCTTAAATGACCAATAAATCCTCTCACTTTGCTTATTGTAACAGTTATTGTCTGATTCAGTTGTAGATCTACAGAACCAGAAAACAGTTTTCATCTTTTTTGAGTAATGAACTGCACAGTGTTGCCTTCTTTTTTAAGAGCTGCTATCAATATTTCTCCTAATTTACAAATAAAAATATTATTCTTTACAGCATAGTTTTATAGAAAGAAAATTACAATCCATTCAAATAAAATGTATTAAATCAAATAAAATAAATATTTTTTTCACTCTTAAACAAAGACAATAATTGCCTTTGACACATTGTTAGTAGTGTTTTACCATCCATTTAATCACATTACAAGAAGAGAGTGTTGATTACAGCAGTTTTTAATACTGTTTCTCATTTAAATGAAAATGTGATTCAAGCAGAATGAGGTGCTTGCATGGATTGTCAAACTCATAGAGAAGTTGTCAAAACATAGGAGGCCTTCACAGAGGTCTAGATTTCTTTCAGTGCTCCAGAACCTCAAAGCACCTTAGAGTACTAGATTGTTGAGGTTTTTTTCCCACTAAAATGTCCAAATCTCTGTCATAATAAAGTTTTTGTGGGATGGTTAAATCCTGGGAATATCTGAGGTTATACATGTGAAGTATTCTGGCAAATTCTGGTTAGCTGGCAAATAGGAAATATTAAGTGACTTATCATTTAATTTGAGGCAAATTAATTCAAGTTCATTGAGAAGCAAGCTATATCACGTTCTGGCTGTGGGAGTGAAAATTGAGTTGAGAAGAAATTACATTCTGGAACATCAGAAAAATTACAATTACAGACTAATATCACTTGACTATTATGACAAAAAACCCTTTTATGTAATGTTCTGTACTCTGCATGATAGTATGCTAGGATTCTTTACAATGAAACAGGCTGTAGGATAGAAGCATCAAGTGCTGCCACCTGAATAGGTAGTCATATGTAAATGAGGTCTTAGCAACTTCACAAAATGATTTCAAAAGTGCCTGCATCTGTAGCTAAATTGAACTTAATTCATATTTCTACTACATGGACTACATAATAAACTGAAAAACTTTGAAAATAATTGACAACTTTAAAAGCTCCAAGTAAGATGATTAAATTTAAGCATGCAACATTTATGAACAGTACAGTGTTGCGGGTTCACATGTGGAATTTCAGTGGTTGTGTGAGAGGCTGACAGAGGGAAGGAACGTTGGCTATAAAAATGCAGCCAATTTATGCAAGTACAACTGATATAATATGATCCTGTGTTCTTGAACTTTCCATCCAAACATGAATAAAAAAATGGATTCATGGAAAATGGTGAATGTTAAATTTTGCACAAGCAGAATTTAAATATCAACATATTGACCAGACACCTATAATACATTTTTACGAATGAGGAAGACATGATCCATTTTGATCATATGGGGGAAATAATAGCTGTTCTATTTGTTTGATAGGTGTGGCTTACTTCTTAATACCATAGTAAAACAAGTACCTCCATGTGGGGGCTGGCAGGCTCTCACTGCGGGTTGATAATGTTCCTTAATTAAAACAATCAGAGATGCAAAAGCTTCATTTCATGGCCCAATCCCAGGAAATATCTGATCATCTGAAATTTGTTTTCTGAATTTTTAACTTCAAACAAATTTCTACTGACTTTTTTGCCCCATATTACGTTGTACTCCATGCTCCCATACATTGTCAAGCCAGTGTTTACATAACTCATTTAAAATGTATGAACGCAAGGAAAAGTTGGATTTTTAATGCTATGGGCCATTTTAAAAGATGAGAAGCCATTCTGTTCTGGCATTATACCATAATTGCACAAGCGGTGCATCATTATGGTGCATTTGCTGGCTATATGATTCTGCATGTTGATGAAAATATCAGGGGTTGCTAAAATCCTCATTAAGGTTGGCCGTTCTGATAATAGTTGGAGATGTTCCTCCTTTTAGAACAAACATCTCACTATCCAAATTACCCCTATTGTCTGAGAGAATACCCCAGCAGTAAAATAACTTCTAATTGAAGCAGATGGTTCCTACGCAAACATGGCGGCCATGATGGAAGCAGGGCCCTTTGATCACCTGGCCCTGTTCGCCCGAATCAATCGACTTCTGAGGCAAATGTGTCATATTATGATGACACGCAAAAAAAAGAGAGAAAGATAGAAATGGTGCAACGAGCAGTGTTTGAAGAACAAAGCAGGGCTTAGCTAGCACCCTCAAGTTGCCTCCTCTAGTCGTTCTTCTTTGCTTGCTTTTTTTCCACAGGGCTGGGGGCTTTCAAAGTGCTTTAAGCATCTGCCCCCAAACATGGGCCTGCTTGCTATGTCAAAACAGAGGCCTAATTGTTCTTCACATTGCAGTTACCATAGCAGCAGGCATTACAGAATGAGAAGAACATGAAGAAAAGCATCTTAAAATAAAGTCTGGAAGCTGGGGGAGTCATTGTTGGACTCTCAGGGGACCTGGACATGCTATGTGGACAGAATTTGTGCGGAGGGAGCACAGACGGCTTGTGAAAATTGTACTCCTGGTTGTGCTCTGTTAAGTATACTGCATTTGCTGAACCAAGACTGACTGGAAATAATGAGAACATAATGTGTGTGTGTGTGTATGTTGCTTGTGAGTGTATCAGTCACATGACCCATACCATCCCACCAGCTCCCTGTGTCACCAGTTTTTGGCCCCTGACTGTCTGTAAATTGTGAATTCTAGAAGTGTTATGCAATGCAGTTTGTGCCACAGTAATGACAGACACCAGAGTTAGAAATGTAATTAGAGCTCAGTTAGTCTGAGTGCAGGCACAATTGGAGCACTGGGTTTGACTCAAGCTTCCCATTAAGGCCTTTATTCATCTATTGGTCCAAGCTAGTGTGTTTGACAGAAAGGAATTGTTTTGGCTTTGATGTCTCCCAAATTATGCTTTTCTGTCTTCTCTAATTTTTCATATATCCAAAGATTTGACCCAATAAAAAGAGAGACAGAAGCCACTAGGATGCATGAATATGTGAGTTTTAATTTATTTTTAGTTATTACTAACTAAGAGCTGGTGTTTGTTCTAATAAACTATCCCTCACACACCGTATGGAAATCAAAAGTGAAAAATACACACAAATGCTTAATTATACCTCCACAACAGCCATCAACATCCCGTACTTTGGCAAGAGTTTTATTTCTCGTCCAAGGTTCTCGTAACAGCCTCGGAAGTTCAATGCAAATGAGGAATTTAATGTTTTCATTAACAAGGGCAGCAGGACTTCAAAGGTACAGCATTATTTGCTGACTAAGTTGTACCTACTTGGACAAAGTCTCTGAGAATGTGAAATGGGTCACTCTACCCAATTTCAGCATAATTATTTATATGTATTTAAATAAATGTGTTTCAATACTAGTCTCACGTTCAAAGCATGTCTTCCCAAGTGGTGCAGATGTTGTTAATGGACGGTGTTGAGAAAACCAAGTGTATGTAAATGATAGTCAGCCAACTTCAGGAACATAAGTAAGCCAGAATTTCAGATATGACATTTGAAGTGACTTTTCATTGCTCCACTATTCTTTGATGCATGGTTTTTAGAATGATTTGAGGGTAAAACTGTCTGTCTCTCTCTCTCTCTCTCTCTCTCTCTCTCTCTCTCTCTCTCTCATATATATATA